>JASDQU010684669.1:101131-123145 GCA_032191745.1 Picea mariana
TTATTTTTGAATTTTAAATTTTGATTTGTTTTTTTATTTTTTATTTCTAATAGAATTTTTTGTTTTACTAAAAACAATAAGAATTCATTTAGGAGTATATTCTTTCCAATTGAATTAAGAATTTGTCTAGGGGTGTATAATTTTTCCAATGTAATTATTTTCTTAATGTAAAATATTAAAAAAATAAATTGATTAGTAAATCGATTATTAAGTGATAACACATTTAGAGTTGGACGTTGTTTTTTCAGTGTTTTATTTGCGGTGGTGCCAGTGATTAAGGTCATGGTTTTGAATTAGGTCATAGTTTTAACTCTAAAAAAAATAGTGGTGACAGTGATAGCATCACTTTTCAATTCAAGGGTCAATTTCAGGGTTTTGTTCGCAATATAAAGTATGCGATTTCAAGCAAGTTGTAACAAATTGCAATTTTAACCACCTCTTAAAAAATGGTCCTACCGGTAGCACCATTTTTTAGTTTGGGGGTTGGTTTTGGTGTTTTTTTTATCCAAAAATATTGTGCGATTTCAAACAAGTTGCAAATTTAAACACATGTGCTCTTGGTAGCACCGTTTTTTAATTTGGGGGTTGATTTTGGTGTTTTTTATTCAAAAATATCATATTTTTGGGCTATAGTTTTTGTTTTGAGGTCATAGTTCTCGTTAGGTTGGTAACTTTGTTAGTGACAATATGCAATACACCCTTAGCCTTCTGTACAGTTGTGCGCACAACTCACATCTTCTGTTCACTCATCATAACCATCTTGTCTAACCATGGCATCATAATAACTCTGTTCCTTCTAATGAATTCTTGCCTCAAGATGACTTCAAAGTTGTCCATTGGAAAAACTCCAAAGCTTGCACGCTCTTTCCTATCATCTAATTGTACATGTACCGATGAGACAACTCCCATTGCCATATTTTCCTTAGAATTCACTGCATTCACTCCTGACTTTCCGTGATTTTGAGCCCAAGCTCCTTAGCCAACTTGGTCTGCAAAAAATTGTGTGAAGCACCTGTGTCAACAAGTGTTTGAATTTCCTTTCCATTAATGATCATTCCCACAAAACATAGATGATGCATGTTCTTTCCTTGTCCATCCAAAGCGTCAATCCTTCTTCTGCTCAAGGAACCTTGCCACACCTCTTGTGTCCTGTCGAATGAAAAACAACAACCTTCGCAACTCAATAGATCCTTCTGTTCGCAACTTTCTCTAGACTTCATGTGCTTCTGTCCAGCCCGTCCCATCTCTAAGGAAACACCCTTTGACTTAATCTCAAGTTGTGGCCGGGTGCTTAGTCCATCCTCTATTGAACTGTCCACAACTTGTTGCAGTTTGTCACTATCATCCGTTCATAGCTTCTCCCTTCGTAGCCCTGTGTAGAACAAAAAAATTCCATGTGATAAAACTATTTCCAAGTCGAGCCTCTCTTGACTCTTGTTCGTCATGGTGAAGGTTTCTCGACCAATTGAGCGATTCACATGATTTACCAACTCTATATTCACAACGTGTTCTGATACCAGTTTCCATGCCACTAAAGAGTTCGGTTGGATTGTGGACATCCAACAACGTCAACAACATGCGACATGACAACTTTTTGACTCAGTGGTAAGGCCACTCCTACCTACTTAGATCAGACTACATCTAACATTTAGAATCATTATCATTTAACATCTCATGATAACATTCATACTTAGAACACACAACAAGTAAAATTAATGCATTAAGTACAAAATAATATGTTTGTGTAAATAAGTTGGGCGACCAAACCGGCCTAACACCCAAGAATAATACAATAGACAATAGTGTGTCGAGCATATAATCCCCATTTTTTGAATAACTAAGGAGATTATGTCTCGAGGCCCTCAGGTTGCGGATATGGAATGCCGAGAGACTACATGACCAACAATACCCTTTTGCATAGATGAAATCCTCTCTCACCACCATAGATGGTCACAGATTTCCAGATGGCATCCACCACATCAACTGGATTTTGGAAGGAAGTGGGACTTGCTCCATGAGGTACAAGTCAGTATTATGATGGGAATCATTTCAATATTTAATCCAATTGAGTATGTTGTATTTTGGATTGCTCTAGATTTCATGATATATGCTTGGACATTATGTATTTTTCCTTGCTTTACCTTGGTGGTTGACATTGTGCCCTAGTAAATGGTTTTCCTTGGGGATGAGTTTGCTACTAGGAACTCCTTTAAAGAACCATCATATTGTTCCCAATCATACTTACCACTTTCCATCATTATTCCCCCCCATTTCCTTATCTCTTGGAATTTTAGGGTGTATTGACCCAAGAAGGGGTTGTCCCTCATTCTATGGGAAGAAGCGGCTGAAAGCCTAGAGGGATTGATGTTGGGTAAACAATAAAATCCTCGTATGAACCTTATATATGCTTCACCTAGGGATCACCAAAGAAAACAATGAAACACGTTTCTTTGAGTAAAGGGGACCCACAATATAACAAAGAATTCTTAAAAGGTTAGTTGAAGGATAGGAGGTCTCATCATGAGCCGACCTATCACGTCCATGAATATCTAGTGGTATGACATTGCCATCATCTGGTCACCAAACCATGGTAATGGCTCTCATTTGCATGGCTAAGAGAAAGGGGATCTCATCACGAACCAACCTTCTCATTTCCATTAGGTGTTTGTGGGTGACATTTCCATTATCTGGTCACCACGCCAGGGTAGTGACCTTTAACCTTTCCTTAAAATTATGAAAGAATAAAAGAATGGAAATTAATGGGCTTGGGAAAAGTGCATTGCGAACGAAGGTACCACACACACTCTACAAAGGCACATGTGAATGAGACACTACAACCCCTTGTATGTCATGAGCCCTATGCCCATTGGTCTTGACCCCAATCACTTCATCCACTTTAAATGGCTTAGATATGGATCTCCTGGAAACTCTCCTTGACCCAGGGAAAGATATACCCAATAGGACACCTCGTCAACCCTCCCATAATCAAGCCTTACAAGTCACATAGTGTCCTTGAGCAATTAATTGTTTGATATAGTGATGTTTTATCAACATGCTTGGTCGGCTTATTTATTGATTGGATTCACTTATCATGATGTTATGATTGGAGATCCTTGGAGGGCATGCTCATTTGTCTTTGCAGGACCTAGTTGGTGGACAGTTTTGGGAGAACAAGCCTAGCTTGGGCTTCCATGGGGTTGCAAGCCCACAGGTTGGATGCCAAGGGTCCACATGTCGGATCACATAGATGAAATATTGAAATCCTAGAGGATAACTGGATGGACCTATCCCATACTTCCCTTGCTAAACGATTTTCCTAGGAGAGACAAAATGTCACCTCCTAGGGCATGATGCCGCTTTTGGGGGCTAGGGTTTGGTGGTGATGTAGCTTCTCATTGACACATGGACGTTTTGAGAAGAAAAATGTCTTCACCATGAGGAGATTGTCTACATGCTTGACATGTGGCCTTTGGAGGCCTACCCATGCTTCTCCAACACCAACGACTTATTCTAAGTGGCAAAACGTCCCCTAAAGGGGAGATGTCCATGTAAAATTAGGGCTTATTTGTGCAAAAGTGAAACTTTAAATGAATTGTTTAATATTACTTTGTTAAAGAGGGAAATATTAGGGTTTTTGACCCCTAGTTTTGTGGTTTATCCCTTAGTTTATGGACATGTCACCTTAGTGACATTTTTTATAAATAAGAGATCATAATATCTCATTTGAACATAAATCTCCCTCTTGTGAGAGGACTTGGATCTGAAATTTTTGCTACTCTTGGATATATTTGTCTCTTGTGCACTTTTTTATGGCTATCTCTTGTGAATGGTTTATTAAGGAGTAAGGCGCTAGCGTTGGAGGAATGCTTTCTATCTTTTATGGTGGATTATCTTAGCATCTTTCTTGATTTTGGTATGGTATTTTACTCTTATGCTATCATTTTTCAAGTCAAGGATTGTTGTGCTAGGATATAAGTGGGAAGTAAGAGTATTTACACCCCCACTCTAGTCTCCATCATTTATTTCTTAAAGTTCATTGATGTTGCAAGGGTTTGTTTGAGGAAGTAAGATGATTTACACTTCTCACTCTTAAAAACTAACTAGATATACTTGCCTTGGGAAGCAAGAGGATTTAAACCCCCAAGGAAGTAGCATCTCTAGTTCATTTATTTGACTCCACTAGCCCAATATTAAAGACACTAATCATCTATTTGTTTGAATTGGAGATATAAAATCATTGCCTTGAGAAACATGAATTTTTATCTTTTGAAAGATCTCTTGCTTGGAGTTGGTTTGCCTCAATGAGAGGAGTCTTACCCTACTAGGGCATCCCCTGTCTCCCATTACTTTAATTTCTTTTACAAACCCTAACCTATAACCATTAGGGCTGATCTAACCTAGATAAACTACGAACTATAAATCCTAAACTAACCCTAGACTAGCTCCTAAATTTTTCTCATTTACTCTACTAACTAGGGCACATCTTTTGGGTTGATTGTTGGAATATTTTGATGGTGTAATTTGCTGATATAAGTGACTGAAAGTTACAACCATAAGGCTTCAATTTTCTGCAAAAAATACATATTTACAACAACCATCTTCTCTTGCCTCTTAAGTGCCAATTTTCAGCCTATATTCATTGCTAATCTTGATGTTGATTTGCTTAACTAGTTTAGATATTTGTATGCTGATTTAGATGCTTTATTTGCTGATATAAACTGTCATATACTACTGAAAATTAGGGAAAAAAGCTTAACTTTCTGATCCATACTAACATATATCATTGCAAATTGGATTTTCTTGTGTCTCGAGCAAGTAAAATCATCTAGAGAAGTACTATACCTTTGGGGTAACAATCACTTGACTTACAAGGCATCACTTACCACATTTCACTCCATTTAGATTTGACCTCTAGGGGCTCCAGTTCCATCTCTATCCATCCCCATCTCATTCCATCTAGGGTCACCAAGATTGCCTCCTAAGAGTGACCTAGTCACCCTTGAAGTGCAGAACCTACATTGAGGTGACATTGGGTGTAGGATTTCCAAGTTGTATCACTTGATTTTGTGGTTTGGTCAGGATTTTACCAACCTAAAACTTGTGCTATAAAATTTTTGTTCTGTTGCAGGGAGGATTTTGAATCCTCTTCAGAATCCTAACGACACTTTGACAAGCTATCCCAAATACTTTCCCTTATTGTTCCTCGCGACTCCACCCAAGGAATGTTCCATTTCCACCCATATTGATAAGCTCATTTTGAATCTCATCTGGTGAATCTACCTTCCCAGAACCCACTTTTCCCTTATCCTTTTCGATCCTTTGATGAGCTCATATTGAAGCTCATCTGACGACTCCACCTTCCCAAAACCCTTCCTTTCCCAAACCTTTTCCCCCTGGGAGGCTCAAGCCTTCTAAGGTCTACCAAATAATGCCTCCTCTAAAGTCTCCCATTACTAAAACCCTTTTCCACGATACCCTTCCCTTTGCCCCAATGGCTTGCCCTTGGGAAAAAGACCTCTACAAGCCTCTCAACATGGTCAACATCCAAGGATACCCTAATACAATTTCCAAAGAAACCAACAAATGGTTGCCAAAGTTCCCAGGAAACAATGTGATAACTACCGAGGATCATATTTACACCATGGACTGAGATATGGACAATGCAAATATTGAGCATGAAGATGTGGCCACGAGGTTGTTTTCCTCATCATTGACTGAAGAATCCCTTAATTGGTTCAGAGCACTCCCTGACAATCATATCATATCCTACGAAGATTTTTCCAAATTATCCAAAGACAGATGGTCGACAAAGGCAGATGGTGGGACACTTGGGGCTCATCTTAATTAGATAAAGAAAAGGGAGTATGAAAAAATAAAGGAATTCATTACCATATTTGACAAGTTATACAGCCAAATTCCAATAGATTATCGTCCTACGACATCATCAGTTCATTTCCTTTACGTCAATTCTTTTGAAGGGAAGTTTTGATTCATTCTCAAAGACACAAATCCCACATCATTGGTAGAAGCTAAAAAATTCAGTATTGACATCGAAGAGAACCTCCTTGATTCAAAGATGGAAACTTTTAGTTCCTTCGTACCAAAGAAGAAGCAAGAACAAAGGTTTCCAACAACAATTTTTTTGATCCGTTTGCTCTCCCAAGTTAGAAGATAGACCAAATGAATACTCGGTTTGTCCAGGTGTAGAATCAACTTATGAATCACATGATTAGAGTAGAAAGAAATCAATATGCTCCCAGACCTTAGTTTACCAGACAACATAGAGATACCACAGGTTGGAAACCAAGGCCTCAGCAAGAGGCGAAGGCCCCAGATACTTCAAAACCAGTCGGGACAGTTGACATAGAGACTTGGTGCCCCTTGTGCCAAGAACCCCATAGAGAAGATTAATCCCCTCAACGAGACAAAGATTCTCTTGACAATATTGATATTTTTTTCAATTTCGAAAAGGAACAAGTTACCGAAGAGCATATCAATGAAGCCAAAAGACAAGGAGAAAGAGAAGGGATAATCGAGGCCTTGAATCATTTGACATATGATCAGAAGAAGGAATTGATAAGGAGACAATATTTAAAATATACAAGAAGTAATGAAGTTTCAACCCCTCCACCTCAACCTGACACTCCCCTTCCATCAACAAAAAAGGTGGGTCCACCACCTCCACCTACAGTCTTACAGGTGCCAACCAAAAAGGAATATCCTTCCATCATTTTGAATACTGTGTATCTCGATCGGCCAAGGGAAAAGAACCCTCTTTTCTATATTTCATTAGGCATGAATGGCCTCCACTTGAACAACTGCATGCTTGATTCAAGGGCCTCAACAGATGTCATATCATTAAAGGTAATGAAACAACTTGGTTTGAAGAAAACTCCACCTTATGGAAATGTGTGTGGTATTGATTCTAGAAAAGTCAAAGTTCTCGGGGTATGTGAGGACATTGAGGTCTTCCTGATTGATTTTCTACATATCAGCATCCTCATGGACATAATAGTGATCGATGTTCCAGATGCTTGGGGGATTCTCTTATCTAGGAGTTGGTATACTTCTCTTGGGGGTTTCCTTAGCATGGATCTCACCCATGCACACATTCCTATGGGAGATGGCACTTTGCAGATACTATACAATCGAGAGAAAGATGATAGACACGTGATGGATCATGATGGTCCTAATTATGCCAATGAATGTGATTATGATGTGCTCCCATAGAACATTGAGTACGATCCACATGAGCTATCATTTAGGCAGGAGGACTCCATAGACACACTTCTCCCATGGATAAATGAATGTAAAGATAAAATTTCCAAATACCATGGGAAGGAGTCAGGGTCTATCCAAATTTTGAAGAAAGAAGATAAGAAAGATGAAGAAAAGGTTGAAGAGATAGTCTGCGTGTATCCTCCAAATTTTGATTATACACCTTGTATTGATTTTAATGAAGGAAGTATTGTTCTCATGTGGGACAAGAGAAAGGGAAAGCCTAGGTATGACCAAAAAAATAACAAATCATGGCTTGGCCCTTACATCACCAAGAAGAAGTCTGATAAAAAGAGGTATTATCTGGAAGCATTAGGTGGGAGAAAGATGCCATTATCGGTGGATGGATCTCTTCTCCAACCATACATTTAGGTCACATGACTTCTTCAGGGCCCATGCCCTAGGGAAGTAGGTAAGTCATATTTCTTTCTCTTCCATTTTGCATCTTGATTGCTCATATTAGTTTAGATGCATTTCATTTTCATTTTTCTCTACTTGCATATTGATTTCATGCTTAGCTTAGAATTTTTTGAAAAAAATGTCAAAATTTTGTTTTTCTAGTTTAGTTGGTTTTGATTATGATCATGTGAGAACAAGGATGAGTTGGCCATCCTGCACTTGACAATTTGATGTTTCCTTGTAGGCACAGGTCTACCAGGATATGTTGCGGTTCTCATGCACTCTACGACGATTACATGTCCCCAAGTAGGAGATAAATGTTATCCCCATTTTGTGAATAACTAAGGATATTATGTCTCGAGGCCCTCAAGTTGCATATATGGAGTGTCGAGAGACTACATGACCAACAATACCATTTTGCACAGATGGAAACCCCTTTCACCACCACGTATGGCCACAGATTTCCATATGGCATCCACCACATCAATTGGCTTCCGGAAGATAGTGGGCCTTGATCTATGAGGTACAAGTCAATATTATGGTGAGCATAATTTCAATATTTAATCCAATTGAGTATGTTGTATCTTGGATTTCTCTAAATTTCATGATATATACTTGGACATTAGGCCTTTTTCCCTGTTTCACCTTGGTGGTTGATATTGTGCCCTAGTAAGTGGTTTTACTTGGGGATGGTTTTGCTACTAGGAACTCCCTTAAAGAGCCATCATACTGTTCCTGACCATACTTACCACTTTCCATCATTATTCCCCTCCATTTTCTTATATCTTGGGATTTTAGGGTTTATTGACCCAACAAGGGGTTGTCCCTCATTCTATGGGAAGAAGGGGCTAAAGGCCCAGAGGGATTGATGTTGGGTAAAAGATAAAATCCTTGTATGAACCTTCTATATGCTTCACCCATGGATCACCCAAGAAAGTAGTGAAACACTTATATTTGAGTAAAGGGGACCCATAATATAGCAAAGAATGCTTAAAAGGTTAGCTGAAGGATAGGAGGTCTCATCACGAGCTGACCTATGATGTCCATGAATATCTACTGGTATGACATTGCCATCATTTGGTCACCAAACCAGGGTAATGGATCTCCGTTGCATGGATGAGAGAAATGGGGTCTCATCATGAGCCAACCTTCTCATTTCCACTAGGTGTTTGTGGGTGACATTGCCATTATCTAGTCACCACGCTAGTGTAGTCTTTCAACCTATCCTTAAAATTATTAAAGAATAAAAGAATGACAATTAACGGGTTTGGAAAAGGTGCATTGGGGATGAAAGTACAACACACCCTCTACAAAGGCACCTGTGAATGAGACACTACGACCCCTTGTATGTCATGAGCCCTATTCCCATTGAGTCTTGACCCCAACCACTTCATCCACTTTACATGGATTAGATATGGATCTCTTGGAAACTCTCCTTGACCTAGGGAAAGATCTACCCAATATGACACCTCATCAACCCTCCCATATTCAAGCTTGACAAGTCGCATAGTGTCCTTGAGAAATTAATCGTTTGATATAGTGATCTTTGATGCACATGCTTAGGTGGCTCATTTATTGATTGTATTCATTTATCATTATGCTATGACTTGATATTCTTGGAGGGCGTGCTCATTTGTCTTTGTAGGACCTAGTTGGTGGACAGTTTTAGGAGAACAAGCCTAGCTTGGGCTTCCATAGGGCTGCAAGACCACAGGTTGGATTCCAAGGGTCCACATGCTGGATCATAGAGATGAAATATTGAAAGCTTAGAGGACAATTGGATGGACCTATCCCATGCTTCACTTGCCAAACAATTTTCCCAGGAGAGGCAAAAAGTCACCTCCTAGGGGATGATGTCACTTTTGGGGGCTAGGGTTTGGTGGTGATGTAGCCACTCATTGGCACATGGATATTTTGAGGAGAAGAAGATCTTCACCATGATGAGATTGCCTAGATGCTTGACATGTGGCCTTTGGAGGCCTACCCATGCTTCTTCAACACCAACGACTTCTTCTAAGTGGAAAAACGTCCCCTAAAGGGGAGACGTCCATGTAAAATTAAGGTTTATTTGTGAAAAAGTGAAACTTTAAATGAATTGTTTAATATTAATTTGTTAAAGGGGAGAATATTAGGGTTGTTGATCCCTATTTTGTGCTTTACCCCTTAATTTTTGGACAAGTCACCTCAGTGACATTTTGTATAAATAAGAGATCATAAGATCTCATTTGAACATAACTCTCCCTCCCGTGAGAGGATTTGGATCTGAAATTTTCACTACACTTGGTTATATTTGTCTCTTGTGCACTTGTTTATGGCTATCTCTTGTGAATTGTTTATGGAGGAGTAAGGCCCTAGCCTTGGAGTAATGATTTCTATATTTTATGGTGAATTTTCTTAGCATATTTCTTGATTTTGGTATGGTATTTTACTCTTATGCTATCATTTTTCAAGTCAAGGATTATTGTTCTAGGAGCTAAGTGGGAAGTAAGAGTATTTACACCCCCACTCTAGTATCCATCATTTATTGCTTAAAGTTTATTGATGTTGCAAGGGTTTGTTTGAGGAATATGTTTTACACTCCTCATTCTTAAACCCTAACTAGAGATACTTTCCTTGGGAAGTAAGAGGATTTACACCCCCAAGGAAGTAGCATCTCTAGTTCATTTATTTGACTCCATTAACCCAATAGTAAAGGCACTAGTCATCTATTTTTTACATTGGAGATATAATATCATTGCCTTGGGAAACATGAATTTTTATCTTTTGAAAGATCTCTTGCTTGGAGTTGGTTTGCCTCATTGAGAGGAGTCTTCCCCTACTAGGGCGTCCCATCTCTCTTACTATTTTAATTTCTGTTACAAACCCGAACCTACAACCATTACGGTTGATCTAACCTAGATAAACCACTAACCATAACTCATAAACTAACCCTAGACTAGCTCCTAAATTTTGCTCATTTGCTCTACTAACTAGGGAACATAGTTTGCGATGATTATTGGGATATTTTTATGGTGTCATTTGCTGATATAAGTGACTAAAATCGACATTCATAAGGCTGCAATTTTCAGCATAAAATACATGTTTACAACATCCATCTTCTCTTGCCTCTTAAGTGCCATTTTTCAGCCTATATTCATTGCTAATCTTGATGTTGATTTGCCTAACTAGTTTAGATATTTGTATGCTGATTTAGATGCTTTATTTTCTGATATAAAATGTCATATAATGTTGCAAATTATGAACAAAAAGCTTAACTTGTTGATCCATGCTAACATATATCATTGCAAGTTGGATTTTCTTGTTTCGCGGGAAGGTACAATCATCTGGAGAAGTATTGTATCTTTGGGGCAACAATCACTTGACTTACAAGGAATCTCTTCCAACATTTCACTCCATTTAGATTTTACCTCTAGTGGATCCAATTCCATCTCTATACATCTCCATCTCGGTCCCCCTAGGGTCAGTGGGATTGCCTCCCTAGAGTTACCTAGTGATCCAAGTGGATATTGGTGGCCACCCACCTATTCCAACTGGCTCCTATTGACAACTTTTAGTTCAACACATTGTTTTGTACTTCTTTGTAATTGTGGGTTATACACTTTAGAAGTTGTCTGAATCCCTACATAGCTTCCAGATGGATATTGGTGGTTTCCCACCTAATCCAACTCGATTATTTTGGATGTTTTCATATCAGCACCTCTTTCTGTATTTCCAAGGCTGTTTTGGGACCCTAAATAATGTTTTTTTGGCTTGCCACTGTAAAACTATAGACAAAGTCAGATTTTGACGACATAATGTGTAGTTCTCAAAAATAAATTTATAATGGGCTATCACATGCCTAAAATGGAGGTCGTATGCAAAATTTACGACCTCGATAAGTTGAGGTATCAAATTACCCATCATGGCCCACATAACTTTTGGCGTTTCATCTCCTAGGGTTAGGTTGTTCGATGTCTATGGTTTTGGAATTCATGTGTAATGTTAAAAATGCCTTTGAAGCCTCATTTGAATCATTCTTCTTAGACAAATGCATGTAGCATCCACATCTCTTCTCAGAGATAACTACCACCATTCAAGCAAGTTGTTTTCAATTTTTCAGTTTTACAATTTCAACCTATTTCATTTATTTAGTAGAAGTTATTATTCACTGGATATATGTTGTTGTCCTCTGTACCTCCATGTTATTGTATTCAGTCTGTTATTCATTTCACTTCGCTCATAAATTCAGATAAGTGGTATCAGAGTGGCCTACTCTTCATTTATTTTTCTTCATGCATGCCCCTGACAAGATCTAAGTACAAGAGATTTGGACTCGAACCAGTCAAGCCTTTGCAATATCGGCCGCGCCGAGCCCAAAAAAAACCCATGGGGGATGAAAAGAAATATGATGAAGCAGGAGATCCTTTTAAAATGTTGCTTGAGGAATCCCTTGTGGGACAAAGGAATGAAACGATGGAAAACTTTGCACAGATCCTTCAACGACTGCCCATAAGAGACACATCTTCATCAAGAAACCGTGCAACCCCCTTTAAGGTACATGCGAATTTTTATATTCCATTATTTGAAGGACTAATAGATGCAGATGCTGTAGATAAATGGTTGAATATGATCGAAGGGTATTTTTCGGTCCACAATTTTTTTGATAGGGAAAAGATTACTTTTTCACTCCTCAAGGTTGTCCCCCATGTTAAGGACTGGTGGGATACTTACTCTGAGCAAAGTGCCATAGAGGAATTTGAAATATTTGCGGTCGCTCCCACATAGGATTCCTTAAGGGATTTCATTAAAGAATAATACTACCCTGTTGGAATATATGAGGAACAATACATAAGATGGACCCCCCTGTGTCAAGAAAGGGACCAGACAATACTAGATTTCACCAATATTTACCATACATTGTGCATCAAATTAGGTATCAAATATTAGTGATAGTTGGTGCTCAAATACTGCGATTTTCTACATAGATACATTAAAAAAAAAAGGAGTTTCTAGACATCACATCATTGGGTACAACTTATAGATATGTTGACAAGATTGAGCATAAATTTAAGCAAAATGGGTGAGAGTTTGGATCTGCAAACTCCTCACTACCGAAGCAGGGAAAAGGCAGCCCCAGCCCACAAAAGAAGGCACAGAGAAAATATGGCCACTCTCAGGATAACTAGTCCAAGCTGCAACTCAAGAAAGGTAATGTGAAGTCGAAGAAGGACATGAGAAAATGGTGCAAATACCATAAAATCCCTTGGCACAACACCGAAGAATGCCGCTCCAAGAAGTCACTGGTGGCCGAGTTGAAATATTTCGACTCCAAATCAAATCCAGAAGGAGGGAAGAGGATTATCGATGCTGAACTGAGTGCCACTGTCACTACTACCAAAGTCCAGCCAAGCGAACCAGAAGAACAAGAGGAAGCAGAATGTCTCTTTCACTCACATATGTGGGTAAATGGGGCTTCACTTCATTTCATTGTCGATAGCGGAAGTCAGAAGAAACAAATCTCAACATAGGTCGTCAAGCGGTTGGACCTTCAGACAACACCGCACCCACAACCCTACACCATCGGTTAGCTTCGCTAAGGAAGAGATATCCATGTCAGCCAACAATGCCATCTGCCCTACGACATCAAGCCTTTCAAAGATAATGTATTGTGTGATATTTCTCCCCTTGAAGTTTGTGATGTTGTTTTAGGAAAACCATATTTGTGGAAGCGACATGCTATGTATGAGTCTATACCTCGTAGTGTTATTATTACTTTGGGTAGAAAATTGTACATGAAACCAGAGGTAGCTCCACCTACCGCTATTTTTTTAATCTCTTCTAAGCAATGCAATAAGGTCATTTCAGAGACCGGGAATTTCGTCTTCTTTGTGATCCGTGCTCACTGTAAGCTAAAGGTCGACGCCACATGTGTGGCCTCTACACAAATAATCTCTTTGTAGTAGAAGAATTTGGATGGGATCATGGAAGAGTACAGAGACATCTTATTCTCACCCACCGGAGTACCGACGCACTGCCAAGTCAAGCATCCAATTGATCTAACCCCCGGTGCAACTTTGCCTAATGGACCAGTCTATCATCGCTCGCTGATGAAAAATGACGAAATCAAGCATCAGATCCAAGAGCTTCTTCAAAAGGGACACATCAAAAACAACTCCTCCCCTTGCATAAGCCCGATTGTACTAGTGCAAAAGAAAGACAGGACCCAACGACTCTACATTGATTACAGAGCATTAAAAAAAAGAACAGTCAGGAACCGGTACCCAATTCCCAAAATTGATGACCTTCTTGACCAACTCAAGGGGGCAAAGTTCTTCAACAATATTGACCTAAAGTCTGGCTACCACCAGGTTCTCATCGAACCAATTGATGTATGGAAGAAAAATTTCAAATCTAAAGAAGGTCTCTTCAAATGGTTGGTCATGCCCTTTGGATTAACAAATGCATTGACCAATTTCATGAGGTTGATGGATGATGTATTGAGACCCTTCACCAACTGTTTTGTGGTGGTATATTTGGATGACATACTCATCTTCAATATAACTTGGGAGGAGCACATGCAACATATTCAACAGGTTTTGAGAACTCTGCGGCAACACAAGCTATATGCCAACTTGGAAAAATGATCCTTTGGCATGAACATGGTCCAATACTTGGGCTACATTGTTGATGAGCATGAAGTACATGTTGATCCAACTAAGATCCAAGTCATCTGTCACTGGCCACCCTCGACCACACTAACCGAACTACGTAGCTTCTTGGGACTTTTCGACTTCTACCGACAGTTCATGTTGGGATTATCGCATATTGCATGGGCCCTCAGTGAAGTGACCAAGGGCAGTGGAAGGGAAAATTTTGCATGGGGGAAGGAACAATAATGCACATTTGATTATCTGAAGCATTGCTTGTGCTCAAATCCAATACTCTCCTTACCCGATCTGCAACAAACGTTCGAGATTGAGATTGATGCATCCGACTATGCTGTAGGCGAAATTATCACTCAACATGGTAATCCGATAGCATACAATAGTGATACACTCTCATATATTGTCTGGAAATACCCCACCTATGATAAGGAAATGTATTCCTTTGTACAAGCCTGTTGTTAATGGAAACATTACATTCTAGGAAAGGAGACAATCATCCACATTGATCACAAGACTTTGTAGTTCATACAGACACAAGGAAAGTTGTAGAATGACTTCCATCAGAAGTGGTCCACCTACTTTCAATAGCTCCATATGAACATCAAGTATAAGACAGGGAGCACAAATTGTGTCGCTGACTACCTTAGTCGACCTCTTGTGGCTGCACTCACCACCGCACTCCATTCCTGTGGGCATGAGGCATCTGAGTGGCCCCAACTTTATCAACAAGATCCAGACTTCACCACTACCCATCATCTCTTGGGTACAAGCGCTAATGTCACCAATTTTCACATTCAGGATGGACTGCTATGCCATCTGGGCCATATTTGTGTTCCTGCAAGCGAGCGTGCAAAGATGATTTGGGAGGCTCACTACAGTTGGATGGTAGGAAATTTTGGCATGGAGAAAACTATGGCCATTCTACATAAACATTTTTATTGGCCAAAACTTTGATAGGATGTCAACAAGTATATTAGATCTTGCATTGCTTGTGCCATTTCCAAGCCAAACATCAAGAAGCAAGGCTTATACACCCCTCTTCCTACTCCCGAGAGGCCTTGGGAATCCACCTCAATGGATTACATGTCTGGCCTTCCGTCCACCAAGAAAGGCAATGCTTTTGTATTTTTGGTAGTTGATTGGTTTTCGAAGATGGTCATTCTCACAGCCTATAAGAAGAGCATAACTGTGACATATACTGCCAATATCTTCTTCGAACGAGTGTGGTTCTATTTTGGTATACCACAAACCATCATCTTTGATTGAGACAATAGGTTCCTCAACACATTTTGGTCGAGTCTCTAGTCATTGTTGGACACCAATATCACTAAATCCACTGCCTTCCACCCTCAAATCGATGACCAAATAGAGGCCATCGATTAGATGATTGTGGTCATAACTCTAAGAATTCACGTACATGGGATGAGCTTCTTTTCTATGTTTAGCATAGCTACAACATGGATCTCCATATCTCCACTCACCATATCCCCTTTCAGGTGGGGATGGGATTCCAACCCTTGGTTCCCATTGATGTTGCACTACCTCTTGCAACAACACAGACATATTCTTCACGTGTTTAGTCTGAGGCTAAAAAACCCACCAGATTCATTGAGAATATTCAACACATCCACCAACAGGTCCATGATATTTTTCAAAAAGGAAACGCTAAGTACAAACAACACCATGATCAACATCGGGTACCAAAGCAGTTTTAGGTGGGAAACAAGTTCTGGTTACATTTGCAGAAAGAGAGCCTTACATGGCCCCATCAGAAGCTCCGCCCAATTCGTTATGGGCCTTACACTATCACCAAGGCTATGGGTAGCAATTCTTTTGAGCTCAACACTCCACATTTCCTTGGCTTGCACCCGATGTTCAATGTGAACGTCCTTCGGCCATATTTTCCACGATTATTGGACACCTCAAAGATCACAGAACAATTGACACAAACAGAGCTCAACCCTGACTGAATGGAACAAGAATCCACAGATCAAATAATGGACACACAGGTCAAGGGAACTTGCCATCAAAGGATCCAACTTTATCCGGTTTTCAAGGCAGGGAAACTCCTCCACGAAAGCAAGTGGATAACTCGGGTCCAACTTCAGTAGAAGTTTCCTCATATGATGGGGGAACTCAACACAATGGAGACCATTGATTCCTAAGGGGGGAGGACTAATCCAAGTGGATATTGGTGGCCACCCACCTATTCCAACTGGATCATATTGACAATTTTTAGTTCAACATGTTCTTTTGTACTTCTTTGTAATTGTGGGTTCTACACTTTCAGGGATGTCTGAAGCCCTACACAACTTCCAGATAGATATTTGTGGCCTCCCACCTAATCCAATTGGGTTATTTTGGATGTTTTCATGTCAACACATATTTTTGTACTTCCAAGTCCTTTTTGGGGCCCTAAACAATGTTTTTTTGGCTTGCCATAGTCAAACTATAGACAAAGGTCAATGCTTGATGGAATAATGTGTAATCCTTGAAAATACCTTTCCAATGAGCAATCATGTGCCTAAAATAGAGTTTGTATGAAAAATTTATGACCCTAGGAAGTTGAGGTGCCAACTTACTCATCGGGGCCCACATAACTTTTGGTGTTTCATCTCCTAGGGTTAGGTTTTTGGATGTTTATGGTTTTGGCATTCATGAGTAATGTTAAAAAATTCCTTTGGAGCCTCATCATAATCATTCTTCTTAGACGGATGTACGTAGTAGCCACATATTTTCTTAGAGATATCTACCACCATTCAATCAAATTGTTTTCAGTTTTGTAGTTTTACAGTTTCAACCTATTTCATTTATTCAATAGAAGTTATTATTCAATGGATATCTGTTTTTGTCCTCTGTACCTCTGTGTTAGTACATTCAGTCTATTATTCATTTCGTTCTGCTCATAAATCTAGATCACCTAATCACCCTTGAAGTGCAGAACCTACATTGAGGTGACATTGGGTGTAGGATTCCCTAGTTGTAACAGTTGCTTTTGTGGTTGGATCTGGATTTTCAGAACCTACAACTTGTGCTATAAAATATCCTTTAGCTTGTTCCACACCAAAGAAGATTTACAAGGATATTCACTCCTTCATATGCAACAATACACCTATGCGAACCACATAGGAAAAACCTCCGTCCTGTCCACCTTGCGAACCTATTTGTGCCACAACCAAAACAATTAATGAAACCCTTCTCCCTCATGTTGCATACTTGTGGTTCATGTTTCCTTTTGTCTCAGTGGCTTGAATCTCCTTTCAATGACCAAACTTCTTTTCACTTCATTACTTGTTTTCCATGCCTTGTGGTTTCACTTGTGTGCTTTTATAGGCGTCGATCTTTGTGAACCGTCACATCTCTTTTCCCATGGGTGAGTCGACCTGCCATTTCACCAATTTGCGCTCACTAATCATCCACCCAACTCTTGTTTTAGGTGTGCACGTCCATTAGGTGAGTCAATCGACTCACCTAAGCATGCCCTCTCATGCCTTAGTCGATTTGTTCATTGGTGGAGTGCGTCTAAGTCTTGTCCACAACCCTTCGTCAAATCATTTGTCATCTAACTTGTGTTGTAAGGCATCTCAATTGAGCTCCCCTTGGCGCGTCGCGCGCCCAAGGAGTTTGGGCTCGCTTGATATAAGAAGACCTATTTCCTATTTTGTGGATCGAGCGTTGTTCTTGTCCGAATGATCTGTGGTGTGGTTTCAATCAAGTGCACGATGTGATGACACATGCGTATCCTTGGTTCCTGAGGTCTTACATCCTCCCTAAACCCAAGTCATTTTCATCCTTGGAAATCCCAATGCTGGTGCTCCATCATACTTTTCCTTGAACTCACACATCTTGTGCTTCCATATCCACAGTGCCTCCCCACTCTTCCAACAACCATCTTGCAAAAGTGGAATTCATTTTGGATACTTTCCTCAAAATTAAAGAGTGTTTGAATTTTTTTTTTTTTCCACGGAAAAAAGTATAATTCTATTCATCCGAGGAGAACCAAATTAAATTTTGTAGGTTCTTTAAGCATGACCCAAACATGGGAAACATATATTAGAAAATAAAATCTAGAAAAGGCCAATGAGCTGGCTGATAAGCCACATAAAAGTATACAAAATAAGGAGCTGAGAGCATTCCTGAAAGAAACAATAAATGTTCAGATAACTGCACGAAATTCCACCACAGATAAGCATGCCTGAAGAGCAGTCCCAAACAAAATACCCTGGAGACAATATGGACCAGGTCAGAGCTGTATGAAGCTCCCACATCAACTAGGCATACATCAAACCCTGAACAAAATAGCACTAGAGATTAGATGGACCAGGTTAGAGCTGTATGAAGCTCCCTCAACATCTGGGCATACATCAAACTTTGAACATACCAACATAACCAGAGAGAGGAACTACATTCTAATGTGAGAAGACCCCCAAAAAATAGCTGCCGAGAGCGGGAAGAAAGATGATCCTTAAAGAAAACCCAGATGCAGGATGGACCAGATCCGAGAAACATACATAACTCTCTAAAAAGAGAGGATCCAAAACTCCAAACCCCAACTACAAAGGATATAAATCTCGGCACCAAAAATTTTTTAGCCAAACCCATAGAGCAAAGGGTATGCATCTGACCTTGAATGCACCTAAAACGATAGAGGGAGAAAAAAATAAGCATTTTGAAAATTCGCCAGAGGAGAGGCCTCGCACAGAGAAAACCGATGAAAACACTGCTAGAAACCTTGGAACAACACAGGACGAGCCCAAGAGAGATCCGATGTGTGAACACTACAACACTAGTAGGCACACTCAGGCTTGGATTTAAAACTCAGCAGATCTGCACCAAGGACTCGACCACCAAGCAGATCCATGTGAAACCCGACAAGCAATGACAACCTTAGACTGACACCTCACAGAGAAGGAAAAATATGGAACAAATGTAACGACCACAAGCGTAGACGCGCATTAGGAAAGTAGAGACCAGATCCGTACTAGGAGCAGAGCGACCTCCAAACAAAGCTCTAGAAAAATATGAGATCCGCTCCAAGAGGGAGCACGACCACCACCAGGAGGATACACACAGGCCATCGAGCCCGCAAGAAGGAGGACGTGGTAGTGGAAGAATGACTGTAACCCATGCTACAGCTAGGGAAACCCTAGTCACAACCGATATTCCAATACAAATTACTTTTCAATCGTTTGAAAATTCTCTTTTGAGATATGTTAATGGGAAAAGAAGACGTGGGATGAAAGTATTTAAATAGTTTTTATTTTTTATTCCAAGTATGCCTTTTGAGTTAAATTTGGCCAATAATTGAATGAAAATTATAGTTTCACTGTGATTTTGAATACCAATACAAAATGTCTATGTCAGTGGTTTTTGTCCCTTTAACCTTGAAATTTGGAAACACAATGAGTGGATTGGGTTAAATTTTCTTTGTAATGTTTGGTGGGATTTTAACATAGTTTGTTGAAAATAGGGTGTCATTTGGTGGTATAGATCTATTTTAGGAATTGTTCTGGCTTTCCATGGAGTAAAGGGCCTATGTTAAGTTGGATTTTGAGTGAATTTGATATTATATTTTTGGTTGAAACTTGGGATCATGAAGAATCCAATGTGGTCCTTAACATAAAAGCATTTGTATTATGGTTGACATGGAACAATAAATCCTTCTTTGCACTTCACCTAATTGCAAAAAGGGTAAGGAATTGATTTCTCACCCTACTATACCTCACCAAGGAATAAATAATTTAGGAATTGATTTCTCATTCAACCCCTCATAAGTAGGGTGAGGGTATTTAAACACTCGATTGATTGTAGGGAGATTGAGGTGGTCTAACCATTTTGAGATCCGTTGTAAATTTAGACTCTATTTCGGGAATATTATTCTTCTCATAAAGAAATGGGACTTTCGATATTCATTTCTCGCTAACGTGGAAGTTGATATTGACATTAACACTGTCGTGGTAATTGGTGATGACGTGGAAGTTGATGTAGAAATAAAGTTTAATTTTGTAGTTTTATTCCTTAGTCTTATTATTTTTTTCCAATCGCCACCCTCTGAAATTTTATAACTTAACATTTGTAAATTCCTATATCGAATTCAATATACAGATCAAAACATGCAGGGGGTAAATTCCTTTGGATGTTTTTTAAGTATGCTAAGCAATGTAAAGTCATTGGATATGTTTTCAAAGATAATTATCCTTCGGAGAAGACCTGTTACATTTTCAAATTGTTTATGATTTTTTCTATGTTTTTCAATATTTTTTTCATATATTTCAACAGGATAAAACTACCTTTGATCATTTCAAGGAATCGGTAACCCGAGTTGGAAGGCCTCTTGAAATATAGTTTTGAATTGTTGTCCAAATTGAAAAACTTCCATACATTTGCTTTGAGTTGAGTTAATCAAATTGTATTTGAAAATTACTATATTGACATCCATTATAAAAGTCGTTCTATCCACAATTTTCAAAATCTCAAGATTTGTATTGCTTAAATAATTTACAATTTTTATGACATGTACTTTATCTCTTAACTTTTTCCAAGCTTTCTTCATCTCTAGATTCATATTCTTTCTAAGGTCTCTATTTCTTGTAGAACATTAAAATGAATTCTCAGTTGCTGCATGAATAATTTTATTTGATCCCATATACAATGTTTGACTCTTAGATACTTTCTTGTAGAATTTTTTTGATGATAATTCTTCTTCAAAGCTTCAAGTACAAAAATTTTCTAACACGATTCAAACAATTCAATATCTTTTTGTGCTATCTCAACGTAAAGTTGTTCAAGTTGTTCTACAAATTTATTTCTTTTGTCTAATTTTTTATGTACATTAGTTATTTATGAAATTTTACTCTGATACTCAACTTCTATTTTCTTGAAAATTCTTTCCTTAGCTGATTATTCTATCCTTGATCTGAAGTTGTTGGGATCTCCTCAACATCAGGGATAATTACTTTTTTAGCTAGCTTAACTGATAGAGCTGTTGTTTTTTCTTCATTAAATTTTTCAATGTTTGCTTTCAAGTTTTCATTTTGTTCTCTAAGACTTTTAATTTGATCTTTCTCCTTTTCTAGCTCCATTATTTCTCCAGTCTAACTATGCATAGTGGCATGCATATTCAACTTCCCTACGAGGCTATGAATTCATTTATCCTTCTTTTTAATCATTGATGTTATGTTGGACTTATTTTATGTGGTTGATCCCAGAGAAATCAATGTTTGCTCTAAACCATTTATTGAAATTGAACGTTCTTTATTAGTTTCCCTTTCAATCTGTATCTGGTTTTCTAACTTACCCATTTGTATCTTCAACTTCTTCACATATGCTCGAATCAAATCTCTTGCCACCATATTTCTAGTTTTATTATCCCACTCAATCTTGTCTTTTGGTGGCAAGCTATTGAGATCAAAAGTAAATTTTGTGGTATCAAATTCATTTTCCATAAGATTCGTTTCAGGCTTATCAACTTTGGGTTGGAGAATTGCCATATTTATTGTACATTTGTCATAATCAATTGAGGATAGAAGTCTAGAAGAGACATGGCCTTTATTAATAATATGAGAGTATAATCAATTGAGGATAGAAGTCTAGAAGAGACATGGCCTTTATTAATAATATGAGAGTATATATATATATACTCTCATATTATTAATAAAGGCCATGTCTCTTCTAGACTTCTATCCTCAATTGA
>JASDQU010684671.1:1537-31252 GCA_032191745.1 Picea mariana
TTTCGTTATGAAATGGTAATTTACCGTATGTCTTGTATGTCATGTTACATGTAAATCTTCCACAAGAGGGTTGTGTGTGAATGAGTAATTACATGCAGTTCGATTTGAATATATGCATACGAGTATATGTTTTTTTTATATGTAAATATTATGTAGTATAACTCAGTAGAATACTAGGTATGTACTATAAGTTTCACAGTGAGGTAATGAGGGTGTTACCTGGTGAGTTTTGTGATTTCTCCTAGCCTGAGTGAATGAGTTAGTGCGCGTGTAGCGCGTGTGTACGTTTGTGTGGGGTCGGGGGATGTTACATGGATGCTCTGAAACAAAACACCAATATGATAATGCTTTGGAATGACCCGGAAACTTGGCATTGTTATAACACTTGGTATTGAATGTTTTGTGCTCCCAATTGACATCTTAATCCCATTTTTTAGTATACCCAATACTTAGCATTTGGTCGTCTTATGGCGATCCTGGTGGTGCTTCAATTTTCAACACTTGTAACAAGCTCGAGCTCTATTTTTTCTATGTAGTGGGGTTAATCCCACATGCATGGAGAGTAAACATCTAAATAAACAAATGTTTACAAACTTCATGACGTGTAGTGCATGGTCTTTTGGTCCATGTGGAATTCCTCCTTACCTCTCAAACTTGACGCTTTGGTGCTTGCTATAGGCTCTTGATGCTTGGATTCTTGTTGACTAGTGTTCGGTAATGTTGTGTCGCTGCAAACCCATGTTGTATGTTGATGGCAGGTGCTGGAGATTGGCTCCCGGCCAATAATTTTTTCTAAAATAATCATTAAGTCTGTAAGAGAAAATCGAGATCATAAAAATTGACCATATAAACCAAATATGGCTTTATAATATCATTTCTATTTTTCCAGAAAACTGCCTTTTAATCCACGGGCAATGATCCTTACTTAATATCAGCTTTAAACATATTTTACTAGTACAAAGGCCAATATATCTCAAACAAGGCATCATAGCACTATGTCAAGGGTGTATAGAATAAGAACTTCCACCCTTCATGTACCTCCTCTCTAATGAGGCGAGTTAAAATCTAAGCACTACTTCTAGCATATGCAATATCGGTGCTCTGGAACAACACTTTCCGGTGCTACAGGAATAACCCCATTCCTGCAACAAGGAAAAAATTGAATATTTAGTATCTGGATACAAACATTGGCTCCTTCTGGGGATGACATGCTCCCTGCGAGATGCCAAGAACAAGCAGACCATGGTGCCTTTCCGTTCTATCCATCTGTGCAATGAAACCTGCAAACTTTTGCCTCTGCAAACATCCACATTTATGCTATGCCTAGTCCATTGGGCTTGTGGAGTCATTCATACTGTCCCCAGATCTCTGCAGTCTTTATTTGAATTTTGAACACACTACTGAAAACAAAATAATTGTTGTGAACTAACAAACTAAAAAGATTCTTCATACTCGTATGATGAGCTTATTCTTTTGTCTTATTCCAACTTCTAACAAGTAAAAACTGGATAATCATGTGAAATCATGCTTCCAATGAAACCATGATAACATCCATCCAAATGTAAAAACTCCTTGTATGCAGAATAAGATCAAAGAAAATTTCATTATGTGTAACAGAATTTTAACTTGTAACACATACTTACAACCACCATCTTCTTTGATTCGAAATTTTACAAGGCTGAAATCTTCTAACAACCATGATTCCATATAAAAATCTACCAGATCATAGAAAAAAGAAGTAGATTGATAACAAAATACGTTTACCTCTACTTGTTGCTCAATGTTTACTTCAACTTCTAATGTATGGATGTCATATACAACTTTATGCAAATCTGGATACAGTTGTGAGCTGATTTTACTATTAATTACTTCTTGTTTAATATCTTCTCTGTAAGTGATACCAATTTTATGTTCATGAGGTACTGCAAACAGAAAATAAGATCTGAAATCTTCAGCCATATCCATGTAGACAACCACGAGATCATGCCAATTATGCTGCATCTTCAACTGATACAAAAAAAATTATGCTCCTCTGTGATATATGTTCCACTTGTCAAACTACACTCCATCTGATCTGTTGAAAAGAAGGTATGACCAAGATCTGCATTATCATAATCAAAAGCAATAAAATTATCTTAATTATGCTCAGAAATTTCTGAGACAACAACAATGTCATCATAATAATCAACAGGTTGATGTTCTTCTTCCATGTTGCCTTTAGATTCATAATTTCCATGCACTAGCTCAGGTTGTTCATAGATGAGGAGGTTGAATGCCTTCACAAATCTGTTGGTCAAATTATGTCACCATAAAGACATCAGGCTCTAAAATTTCAATATTATCATCACTATATTCATCAAATATAGGCCGACTCGGAAAAAATTCTAAGAACTGAAAATCAGAAACCTTTTCTTCACAGTCATCTTGAAAGGATGAATGCATAAGTTTAGCTTGGTTATCATACAAATCTTGACCATAAAGCACATATGAATAGTCATCAAACACATCTATAGATGTTGGCTTTTCTTCCTCGTTTACAACATGATATAAAGTATCATAGTTACACATTTCAAAATCGGAATGTTGAAAGTCCTTCTACTGCAAAACAGATTTATGAAAAGATACAACTAACAATAAATCATCTTCTTCTTCCTCTGCTTTATAATCATTTTCATTTGAGATCAAAGTAATAGGTACATAAGGAGAAAGATCTAGATCATTCTCCGTTACACAGTCATTGATATTAACATTGACTATATCTTGAAGATCATCCTCACTAACATGATTTTCATTCTTGCAAACAGAAGAAAAATCTGCTTTCTATTGAATATGCTTCTCAAATACATCACAACAATTTTCAAAAAGACTTTCAGCTAGAAATTTTTCTTTACAAAATAAATTGAAAGCATCATGAAAACTTGCCATTGATTTGATACTTGAAGCTAGAAGAGATTTTCACCAGTCAAGGGCTGCTCCCTTCAATGAATATATGTAAAGCTTGATCTGGACATCCTCATGCACAATTTGATGTTCATGAACAAACTCATGAAAATCAACCAGATGCTCGATCGGAACCTCCCAATCTTTGCCTTTAAATGTAGGAAGGATACCTTCCCATTCATCTCTATTAAGCATTGGGTTTGGAAAACCAACTACATCTGAAAATTCACAAAAGGAAAACCTTTAAGCCAAAATGGCTTCCATACTTGGATCCCTAGTGGAGTCACCTATTAATCTTTAGACAGTGGAGTTTCCATGGTGAAAGATCTGCATTCAAGCACATGTCCTCTTCTTGTTCACCATCAAGAAGCGGATCGGATCGTTGTCGTTCTCCCACGAAAGATTTATTCATTGCTTTGTCCCCAACAACGGCACCAAAAGATGTTAGTCCCTAAAGTTGCACTTGACTGCTAAGGGCAAGCTAGGGAATCATCAAATTATTGCAATGGTTTTTATGGATAAATGTATATTGGTTTTTGAAAAGGTTGGAGGTTTCAATAGTAAATAAAGAAAGAGAATATCAATCTCTAATTGTAAATAAGTTCTGATCACACTTACTTAGTCAATGGCAGTCAATTTAATAAAACAAATAAAACCATAAGAAAGAAATATGCAAGTGTCCAGTCTGTTCACTCACATAGGAAGATTCATGATCCTAAATTTCATTCATACATAGAGAATAAGGTACTCAAAAACAAGTCTTGGAATGGGAAATAAATCAGTGAAATCTTCATTGCCTTATCAACATAACAAGATATATTCAATGCATCGCAAAGATAACATGTTTTTTAAAGTAATAAAAGGAAGAATGAGAGTAGAAGAGAAAGTTTGTTCATCAAAAGGGTTGTAGCATTGAGTGTAAAATGAAAAATTTCCTGCTTTACAATCATAAAAGAGAGTCTCAGTCCTGCATTCTTGATTTCTATTGAACCCTCTCGAGCCTTCAGAAACTCTTAATTTCCCCCCTTTTACATAATCCTATTCATCTAATATATGGAAATTACATAAGTTACATACATTTATTGTCAACCTGATAATTAGGGAAAGATTATAAGTAACTCCTAGAAACCCTAAGGGCGAATGTCAACCTTATCTACTTATAGTCATTAGTTGTAATAGAAAACCCCAATTTCTAGGTACCCAGATCTACACTAGAATAGGTATTTAACAAACAAGTTCCACCTGACAAATTGGTTGTCTTTTCCTATGATCCTCATTGATTGTTCTAATTTCTATCTTGACTCAACAAGTGAAGAGGTAGAATAGATAGTTGGTCCAATAGTTGTCCTCCAAACAGAGCATTTCTGATAAGGTTTAAAATACCATGTAGATTTCTTATAACATATTCCTTTCACGTACTAGCTGAGCTGAAAAATATTTGTGCTATAATAGGTTCTTGAAGGACCATCATCCTTTGGAGTCTCCATCTGTATCATATGAAAATCTGTCACAACCCCCTTACGCATATCTCATAATTTTCATCTTCTTCTGATTATATATTTTCTCAGACATGCCATGTGTCTCGAACTACTGGAGGTAGTTGAAGCTTATCCCCTGGATCTGGAAATTGATGACCACATGTCTATCTAACTGTTGGTTCTCTACCTGAAAAAGGGATGCTCTATCATGTGCTAAACTTGCTTTATGTATTTCACAAGTTGCATTTTTTTTATTTTTCCTCCAGATATAGTGGAACCAACCTATGTGTTGCCCTTTTCTTTAGAAATATCCACAACCTTTATTTGGATATTAATTGTAGGTAAGAATTGTGATCTTGAAGCATTCCCGACTTGTTTTTGAAAAGAAAGATATATATTCGGTAGAGCATCTATCTGTTCCATGCCTCGCCACCAATGATACTGACACAGGACATCCATCATGTTTCAGAGAGATGCATGCATCTCATTTCTAGACAATACTCAATTTTTTCATCAGTAGTTTCTGGAGCTACATGTACCAAGTCTCCAATCAAGCTTAAATGTCTTACCCATTCTCAATTTTAAACACAAGAAATACAAGTAATAACTGCACCCCAAAGTGCCCAAATAGATACACAATATTGATCAAACTATGTTGATAATTCTCTTTGCATTTGTTGTCACCATGCTAGAGTTAAATGGGGATCACTGCTCTCTGAAGAAGACTTTCGAGATCCACTTGGAGAATAATATCTTCATCCACTGAGATCATTGTTGGCCATTGCATAGATGGAAATCATAAGATCATGGACCCTAGGTAATCTTGTGTCATCTATGGCAACATTTGAGATCTTTGATGATATACCAGGGCCAAGAGGAAACTCATCCAATGTCATGTTGCTTGTTGTAGAAACCTGAAAATGTTCAGAGTTGTGTTGTTTCCTTACAACTTCCTTTTCCCTTTCTGCAACATCTCTTCGAAGAAATTATCTTTCTACGATTTCCTCTGTTGAAAATTCCCTTCTAATCACTCGGCCTCGGGATCACTTTCATCATTATTTGACAGTTGGATGCTCTAAAACAAAACACCAATATGTTAATGCTTTGGAATGACCCAGAAAATTGGCAGTGTTCTAACACTTGGTATTGAATGTTTTGTGCTCCCAATCGACATCTTAATCCCAGTTTTTAGTATACCCAATACTTTGCATTCAGCCGTCTTATGGCGATCCTGGTGGTGCTTCAATTTTCAACACTTGTAACTAAGCTCGAGCTCTATTTTTTCTGTGTAGTGGGGGTAATCCCACATGCATGGAGAGTAAACATATAAATAAACAAATGTTTACAAACTTCATGACATGTAGTGCATGGTTTTTTGGTCCATGTGGAATTCCTCCTTACCTCTCAAACTTGACACTTTGGTGCTTGTTATAGGCTCTTGATGCTTGGATTCTTATTGACTGGTGTTCGGTAATGTTGTGTGGCTGCAAAGCCATGTTGTATGTTGATGGCAGGTGCTGGAGATTGGCTCCCGGCCAATAACTTTTGCTAAAATAATCATTAAGTCTATAAAAGAAAACCGAGAGCATAAAACTTGACCATATAAACCAAAAATGGCTTTATAATACCATTTATATTTTGCCATAAAATTGCCTTTTAATCCGCGAGCAATGATCCTTACTTAATATTAGCTTTAAACATATTTTACTAGTACAAAGGCCAATATATCTCAAACAAGGCATCATAGCACTATGTCAAGGGTGTATACAATAAGGACTTCCACCCTTCCTGTACCTCCTCTCTAATGTGGCAAGTTAAAATCTCAGCACTACTTCTAGCATATGCAATATCGGTGCTCTAGAACAACACTTTTTGGTGCTAAAGGAATAACCCCATTCCTACAACAAGGAAAAAATTGAATATTTAGTATCTGGATACTAACATTGGCTCCTTCTGAGGATGGCATGCTCCCTGCGAGCTGCCAAGAACAAGCAAACCATTGTGCCTTTTCGTTCTATCCATATTTGCAACGCAACCTGCAAACTTTTGCCTTTGCAAACATCCACATTTATGCTATGCCTAGTCCATTAGGCTTGTGGAGTCATTCATACTATCACCAGATCTCTTCAATCTTTATTTTAATTTTGAACACACTACTGAAAACAAAATTACGGTTGCGAACTAACAGACTGAAAAGAATCTTCATACTTGTATGATGAGCTTATTCTTCTGTCTTATTCCTACTTCTAACCAGTAAAAAATGGCAAATCATGTGAAATCATGCTTCCAATGAAACCATGATAACATCCAACCAAATGTAAAAAATCCTTGTATGCAGAATAAGATCAAAGAAAACTTCATTATGTGTAACAGAATTTTAACTTGTAATGCATACTTACAACCACCATCTTCTTTGATTCGAAATTTTGCAAGGCTGAAATCTTCTGAGAAACGTGATTCCATATAAAAATCTACCGGATCATAGAAAAAAGAAGTAGATTGATAACCAAATACGTTTACCTCTACTTGTTGCTCAATGTTTACTTCAACTTATGATGTATGGATGTCATATATAACTTTCTACAAATATGGATATAGCTATGAGCTGATTTTACTGTTAATTACTTCTTGTTCAATATCTTCTCCATAAGTGATACTAATTTTGTGTTCATGAGGTGTTGCAAACAGAAAAGAAGATCTGAAATATTCAACCATATCCATGTAGACAACCACAGGATCATGCCAATTATGTTGCATCTTTAACTGATACAAAAAAAAATTATGCTCCTCTATGATATCTATTCCACTTGTCAAACTAAACTCCATATGATCTGTTGAAAAGAAGGTATAACCAAGATCTGCATTATCATAATCAAAAGCAATAAAATCATCTTGATTCTGCTCAGAAATTTCTGGGACAGCAACAATGTCATCATTATAATCAATAGGTTGATCTTCTTCTTCCATGCTACCTTCATATTCATAATTTTGATGCACTAGCTCAGGCTGTTCATAGATGAGGAGTTGAATGCATTCATGAATCTGCTGGTCAGATTTTGTCACCATAAATACATCAAGCTCTAAAATGTCAAGATTATCATCACTATACTCATCAAATATAGGCTGACTCGGAAAAATTTATGAGAACTGAAAATCAGAAATCTTTTCTTCACATTCATCTTGAAAGTATGAATGCATAAGTTCAACTTGGTTATCATACGAATCATGACCATAAAGCACATATGAAAAGTCATCAAACACATCTATAGCTATTGGTTTTTCTTCCTCGTTTATAGCATGATATAAAGTATCATAGTTACACATTTCAAAATCGGAATGCTGAAAATCCTTCTGCTGCAAAATAGATTTATGAAAAGATATAGCTAACAATAAATCATCTTCTTCCTCCTCTGCCTTATAATCCTTTTCATTTGAGATCAAAGTAATAGGTACATAAGGAGAAAGATCTAGATCATTCTCAGTTACACAATCATTGATATTCTCATTGACTATATCTTGAAGATCATCCTCACTAACATGATTTTCATTCTTGCAAACAGAAGAAAAATCTGTTTTCTGTTGAATATGCTTCTCAAATACATCACAACAATTTTCAAAAAGAATTTCAGCTTGAAATTTTTCTTTACAAAATAAATTGAAAGCGTCATGAAAACTTGCCAATGATTTGATACTTGAAGTTGGAAGAGATTTTCACCAGTCAAGGGCTTCTCCTTTTGATGAATATCTAAAAAGCTTGATATGGACATCCTCATGCACAATCTGATGTTCATGAACAAACTCATGAAAATCTAGCATATGCTCAGCCGAAACCTCCCAATATTCCCCTTTAAATGTAGGAAGGATACCTTCCCATTCATCTCTGCTAAGCATTGGGTTTGGAAAACCAACTACATCTGAAAATTCACAAAAGGCAAACCTTTGAGCCAAAATGGCTTCCATACTTGGATCCACGGTGGAGTCACATATTAATGTTTAGATAGTGGATTCGCCATGGTGAAATATCTATAGTCAAGCACATGTCCTCTTCGTGTTCACTATCAAGAAACGGATCTTATCATTGTCATTCTCCCAGGGAAGATTTCCTCACTGCTTCATCCCCAACAATGGCGCCAAAAGATGTTAGTCCCTAAAGTTGCACTTGACTGCTAAGGGAAAGCTAGGGCATCATCAAATGATTTCAATGGTTTTTATGGATAAATGTATATTGGTTTTTGAAAAGGCTGGAGGTTTCAGCAGTAAATAAAGAAAGAGACTATCAATCTCTGATTGTAAATAAATTTTGATCACACTTACTTAGTCAATGGCAGTCAATTTAATAAAACAGATAACACCATAAGAAACAAGTGTCCAATCTGTTCACTCACATAGGAATATTCCTAATCCTAAATTTCATTCAGAAACAGAGAATAAGGTACTCAAAAACAAGTCTTGGAATGGGAAAGAAATCAGTGAAATCTTCATTGCCTTACAACATAACAAGATATATTCAATGCATCGCAAAGATAACATGTTTTTTAAAGTAAGAAAATGAAGAATGAGAGTAGAAGAGAAAGTCTACTCATCAAAAGGGTTGTAGCATTGAGTGTAAAATGAAAAAGTTCCTGCTTTACAATCATAAAAGAGAGTCTCGGTCCTGCATTCCCGATTTCTATTGAACCCTCTCGGGCCTTTAGAAACTCTGAATTCCCCCCCTTTTACATGATCTTGTTCATCTAATATATAGAAATTACACAAGTTACATACATTTATTGTCAACCTGATCATCAGGGACAGATTATAAGTAACTCCTAGAAACCCTGAGGGCGAGCTTATACCTTATCCACTTATAGTCAATAGTTGCAACAGAAAACCCCAACTTCTAGGTACCTAGATCTACACTAGAATAGGTATTTAACAAACAAGTTAAACATGGAAAATTGGTTGTCTTTTCCTCTTATCCTCAGTGGTTGTTCTGATTTCTATCTTGACTCAACAAGTGAATAGGTCGAATAGATAGTTGGTCCAATAGTTGTCCTCCAAACAGAGAATTTTTTATAAGGTTTAAAATACCCTCTAGATTGCTTCTAACATATTCCTTTCACGTACTAGTTGAGCTGCAAAATATTCGTGCTATAATAGGTTCTGGAAGGACCATAATCCTTTGGAGTCTCCATATGTATCATATGCAAATCTGTCACAACCCCCTTACTCATATCTCATAATTTTCATCTTCTTCTGATTAGATATTTTCTTAGACATTCCATGTGTATCGAACTACTAGAGGTCGTTGAAGCTTATCCTCTGGATCTGAAAACTGATGACCACATCTCTATCTAACTATTGGTTCTCTACCTAAAAAAGGGATGCTCTGTCATGTGCTAAACTTTCTTTCTATATTTCACAAGTTGCATTTTTGTATTCTTCCTCAAGTTGCAGTTGAACCAACCTGTGTGTTGCCCTTTTCTTTAGAAATCTCCACAACCTTTATTTGGATATTAATTGTAGGTAAGGATTGTGATCTTGAAGCAATCTCAGCTTCTTTTTTTTAAAGAAATATATATATTCGATAGGGAATCTATCTTTTCCATGCCTCACCACCAATGATACTGACACGGGACATCCATCATATTTCAGAGAGATGCATGCATCTCATTTCTAGACAATACTCAATTTTTTCATCAGTAGTTTATGGAGTTGCATGTACCAGGTCTCCAATCAGGCTTAAATGTCTTACCCATTCTCAATTTTAAACACAAGAAATACAAGTAACAACTGCACCCCCAAGTGCCCAAATAGATACACAATATTTAATAAACTATGTTGATGATGCTCTTTGCATTTGTTGTCACCATGCTAGATTTAAATGGGGATGACTGCTCTCCGAAGAATACTTTCGAGATTCACTTGGAGAATAATATCTTCATCCACTAAGATCAACATTGGCCATTGCATAGATGGAAATCATAAGATCATGGACCCTAGGTAAGCTTGTGGCATCTATGGCAACGTTTGAGATCTTCGATGATACATCAGGGTCAAGAGGAAACTCATCCAATGTCATGTTGCTTGTTGTAGAAACCTGAAAACGTTCTCAAAGTTGTTTTGTTTCCTTACAACTTCATTTTCCCTTAATGCAACATGTCTTCGAAGAAATTCTCTTTCTATGGTTTCCTCTGTTGAAAATTCCCCTCTAATCACTCGGCCTCGAGAGCACTTTCATCGTTATTTGACAGTTGGATGCTCTGAAACAAAACACCAATATGCTAATGCTTTGGAATGACCCAAAAACTTGGCGTTGTTCTAACACTTGGTATTGAATGTTTTGCGCTCCCAATCGACATATTAATCCTAGTTTTTAGTATACCCAATTCCTGGCATTCATTCGTCTTATGGCGATCCTGGTGGTGCTTCAATTTTCAACACTTGTAACTAAGCTCGAGCTCTATTTTTTCTGTGTAGTGGGGGTAATCCCACATGCATGGAGAGTAAACATATAAATAAACAAATGTTTACAAACTTCATGATGTGTAGTGCATGGTCTTTTGATCCATGTGGAATTCCTCTTTACCTCTCAAACTTGACGCTTTGGTGCTTGCTATAGGTTGTTGATGCTTGGATTCTTGTTGACTGGTGTTTGGTAATGTTGTGTGGTTGCAAACCCATGTTGTATGTTGATGGCAGGTGCTGGAGATTGGCTCCCGACCAATAACTTTTGCTAAAATAATCATTAAGTCTGTAAAATAAAACCAAGAGCATAAAACTTGATGGTATAAACTAAAAATGGCTTTATAATACCATTTCTATTTTGCCAGAAAACTGTCTTTTAATCCACAGGCGATGATCCTTACTTAATATCAGATTTAAACATATTTTACTAGTACAAAGGCCAATATATCTCAAACAAGGCATCATAGCAATATGTCAAGGGTGTATAGAATAATAACTTCCACCCTTCTTGTACCTTCTCTCTAATGAGGCAAGTTAAAAGCTCGGCACTACTTCTAGCATATGCAATACTGGTGCTCTGGAACAACACCTTTTGGTGCTACAAGAATAACCCCATTCCTCCAACAAGGAAAAATTGAATATTTAGTAGTTGGATACTAACATTGGCTCCTTATGGGGATGACATGCTCCCTGCAAGCTGCCAAAAACAAGAAGGCCATTGTGCCTTTCCGTTCTATCCATCTATGCAACGCAACCTGCAAACTTTTTCCTCTGCAAACATCCACATTTTTTCTATGCCTAGTTCATTGGGTTTGTGGAGTCATTCATGCTGTCACCAAATCTCTGCAATCTTTATTTGAATTTTGAACACACTACTAAAAACAAAATTATTGTTGTGAACTAACAAGCTGAAAAGAATCTTCATACTCGTATGATGAGCTTAATCTTATGTCTTATTCCTACTTCTAACCAGTAAAAACTGGCTAATCATGTGAAATCATGCTTCCAATGAAACCATGATAACGTCCAGCCGACTGTAAAAACTCCTTCTATGCAGAATAAGATCAAAGAAAACTTCATTTTGTGTAACATAATTTCAACTTGTAACACATACTTACAACCACCATCTTCTTTGATTCGAAATTTTGCAAGGCTAAAATCTTCTAAGAAACACGATTCCATATAAAAATCTATCGGATCATAGAAAAAAGAAGTAGATTGATAACCAAATACGTTTACCTCTACTTGCTGCTCAATGTTTACTTCAACTTCTAATGTATGGATGTCATATACAAATTTCTGCAAATTTGGATATAGTTGTGAGCTGATTTTACTGTTAATTACTTCTTGTTTAATATCTTCTCTGTAAGCGATACCATTTTTTTGTTCTTGAGGTGTTGCAAACAGAAAAGAAGATCTGAAATCTTCAGCCATATCCATGTAGACAACCACAGGATCATGCCAATTATGTTGCATCTTCAACTAATACAAAAAACTTCGTTGCTCCTCTGTGATATATGTTCCATTTGTCAAAATACACTCCATCTGATCTGTTGAAAAGAAGGTATGACCAAGATCTTCATTATCATAATCAAAAGCAATAAAATCATCTTGATTCTACTTAGAAATTTCTGGGACAACAACAATGTCATCATGATAATCAATAGGTTGATCTTCTTCTTCCATGCTGCCTTCAGATGCATAATTTCCATGCACTAGCTCAGGTTGTTCATAGATGAGGACTTGAATGCCTTCACGAATCTGCTAGTTAGATTATGTCACCATAAAGACATCAGGCTCTAAAATGTAAATATTATCTTCACTATACTCATCAAATATAGGTTGACGCGGAAAAATTTATGAGAACTGAAAATCAAAAACCTTTTCTTCACGGTCATCTTGAAAGGATGAATGCATAAGTTCAGCTTGGTTATCATATGAATCTTGACCATAAAGCACATATGAACAATCATCAAACACATCTATAGTTGTTGGTTTTTCTTACTCGTTTACAACACGATATAAAGTATCATAGTTACACATTTCAAAATCGGAATGCTGAAAATCCTTCTGCTACAAAACAAATTTATGAAAAGATACAGCTAACAATAAATCATCTTCTTCTTCCTCTGCCTTATAATCCTTTTCATTTGAGCTCAAAGTAATAGGTAAATAAGGAGAAAGATCTAGATCATTCTCAATTACACAATCATTGATATTCTCATCGACTATATCTTGAAGATCATCCTCACTAACATGGTTTTCATTCTAGCAAACAGAAGAAAAAACTGCTTTCTGTTGAATATGCTTCTCAAATACATCACATCAATTTTCAAAAAGACTTTCAGCTGGAAATTTTTCTTTACAAAATAAATTGAAAGCATCATGAAAACTTGCCAATGATTTGATACTTGAAGCTGGAAGAGATTTGCACCAGTCAAGGGTTGCTCCCTTCAATGAATATCTGAAAAGCTTGATTTGGACATCCTCATGCACAATCTGATGTTCATGAACAAACTCATGAAAATCCAGCAGATGTTCGGCTAGAATCTCCCAATCTTCACCTTTAAATGTAGGAAGGATACCTTCCCATTCATCTCTTCTAAGCATTGGGTTTGGAAAACCAACTACATCTGAAAATTCACAAAAGGAAAACCTTTGAGCCAAAATGGCTTCCATACTTGGATCCCCAGTGGAGTCACCTATTAATCTTTAGACAGTGGAGTCGCCATGGTGAAATATCTACAGTCAAGAACATGTCCTCTTCTTGTTCACCATTAAGAAGCAAATCAGATCGTTGTCATTCTCCCAGGGAAGATTTCTTCGCTGCTTTGTCCCCGACAACGGCGCCAAAATATGTTAGTCCCTAAAGCTGCACTTGTTTGCTAAGGGAAAGCTAGGGTATTATCAAATTATTGCAATGGTTTTTATGGATAAATGTATATTGGTTTTTTAAAAGGTTGGAGGTTTCAGCAGTAAATAAAGATAGAGAATATCAATCTCTGATTGTAAATAAGTTTTGATCCCACTCACTTAGTCAATGGAAGTCAATTTAATAAAACAGATAAAACCATAAGAAAGAAATATGCAAGTGTCCAATCTGTTCACTCACATAGGAAGATTCATGATCCTAAATGTCATTCAGAAATATAGAATAAGGTACTCAAAAACAAGCCTTGGAATGGGAAAGAAAGCAGTGAAATGTTCATTGCCTTATCAACATAACAAGATATATTCAATGCATAACAAAGATAACATGTTTTTTAAAGTAAGAAAAGGAAGAATGAGAGTAGAAGAGAAAGTCTTCTCATCAAAAGGGTTGTAGCATTGAGTGTAAAATGCTTTACAATCATAAAAGAGAGTCTTGGTCTTGCATTCCTGATTTCTATTGAACCCTCTCGGGCCTTCAGAAACTCTGAATTTCCCCCCTTTTACATGATCTTGTTCATCTAATATATAGAAATTACACAAGTTACATACATTTATTGTCAACCTAATCATCAGGGACAGATTATAACTAAGTCCTAGAAACCCTGAGGGCGAACTTCTACCTTATCTACTTATAGTCAATAGTTGCAACAGAAAGCCCCAATTTCTAGGTACTCAGATCTACACTAGAATAGGTCTTTAACAAACAAGTTCCACCTGGAAAATTGGTTGTCTTTTCCTCTAATCCTCAGTGATTGTTCTGATTTCTATCTTGACTCAACAAGTGAATAGGTCGAATAGATAGTTGGTCCAATACTTGTCCTCCAAACAGAGCATTTCTGATAAGGTTTAAAATACCCTGTAGATTACTTCTAACATATTCCTTTCACATACTAGCTGAGCTGCAAAATATTCGTGCTATAATAGTTTCTGGAAGGACCATCATCCTTTGGAGTCTCCATATGTACCATATGCAAATCTGTCACAACCCCCTTACTCATATCTCATAATTTTCATCTTCTTTCGATTAGATATTTTCTCAGACATTCCATGTGTCTGAAACTACTGGAGGTCGTTGAAGCTTATCCTCTGGATCTGGACACTGATGACCACATGTCCATCTGACTATTGGTAATCTACCTAAAAAAGGGATGCTCTGTCATTTTCTAAACTTTCTTTTTGTATTGCACAAGTTGCATTGTTGTATTCTTCCTCTAGCTGCAGTGGAACTAACCTATGTGTTGCCCTTTTTTTAGAAATCTCCACAACATTTATTTGGATATTAATTGTAGGTAAGGATTGTGATCTTGAAGCAATCTCGGCTTTTTTTTGAAAAGAAAGATATATATTCGACAGATCATCTATTTGTTCCATGCCTCGCCACCAATGATACTGACACATGACATCCATCATGTTTCATAGAGATGCATGCATCTCATTTCTAGACAATACTCAATTTTGTCATCAGTAGTTTCTAGTGTTGCATGTACCAGGTCTCCAATCATGCTTAAATGTCTTACCCATTCTCAATTTTAAACACAAGCAACACAAGTAACAACTGCACCCCCAAGTGCCCAAATAGATACACAATATTGATCAAACTTTGTTGATGATGCTCTTTGCATTTGTTGTCACCATGCTAGAGTTAAATGGGGATGACCTCTCTCCGAAGAAGACTTTCAAGATTCACTTGGAGAATAATATCTTCATCCACTGAGATCATCGTTGGCCATTGCATATATGGAAATCATAAGATCATGGACCCTAGGTAAGCTTGTGGCATCTATGGCAACGTTTGAGATCTTCGATGATACACCAGGGCCAAGAGGAAATTCATCCAATGTCATGTTGCTTGTTGTAGAAACCTGAAAATGTTCAAAGTTGTGTTGTTTCCTTACAACTTCCTTTTCCCTTTCTTCAACATCTCTTTGAAGAAATTCTCTTTCTATGGTTTCCTCTGTTGAAAATTCCCCTCTAATCACACAGCCTCGGGAGCACTTCATCATTATTTAACAGTTGAATGCTCTGAAACAAAACACCAATATGGTAATGCTTTGGAATGACCCAGAAACTTGGCGTTGTTCTAACACTTGGTATTGAATGTTTTGCACTCCCAATCGAAATATTAATCCCAATTTTTAGTATACCTAATACTTGGCATTCGTCCATCTTATGACGATCCTGGTGGTGCTTCAATTTTCAACACTTGTAACTAAGCTCGAGCTCTATTTTTTCTGTGTAGTGGGGTTAATCCCACATGCATGGAGAGTAAACATCTAAATAAACAAATGTTAACAAACTTCATGACGTGTGGTGCATGGTCTTTTGGTCCATGTGGAATTGCTCCTTACCTCTCAAACTTGACGCTTGGGTGCTTGCTATAGGCTCTTGATGCTTGGATTCTTGTTGACTTGTGTTCAATAATGTTGTGTGGCTGCAAATTCATGTTGTATGTTGATGGCAGGTGTTGGAGATTGCCTCCCAGCGAATAAATTTTTCTAAAATAATCATTAAGTCTGTAAAAAAAAACTATGAGCATAAAACTTGACCATATAAACCAAAAATGGATTTATAATACCATTTCTATTTTTCCATAAAACTTCCTTTTAATCCACAGACAATGATCCTTACTTAATATCAACTTTAAACATATTTTACTAGTACAAAGGCCAATATATCTCAAACAAGGCATCATAGCACTTTGTCAAGGGTGTATAGAATAAGAACTTCCACCCTTCCTGTACCTCCTCTCTAATGAGGCAAGTTAAAATCGCAGCACTACTTCTACCATATGCAATAATGGTGCTCTGGAACAACACTTTTCGGCGCTAAAGGAATAACCCCATTCCTACAACAAGGGAAAAATTGAATATTTAGTATCTCGATACTAATATTGGCTCCTTCTGGGGATGACATGCTCCCTCCGAGCTGCCAAGAACAAGAAGACCATTGTGCCTTTCTATTCTATCCATCTGTGCAATGCAACCTGCAAACTTTTGCTTCTGCAAACATCCACATTTATGTTATGCCTAGTCCATTGGGCTTGTGGAGTCATTCATACTATCACCAGATCTCTGCAATCTTTATATGAATTTTGAACACACTACTGAAAACAAAATTACTGTTGCGAACTAACAAATTGAAAAGAATATTCATACTCATATGATGAGCTTATTCTTTTGTCTTGTTCCTACTTCTAACCAGTAAAAATTGGCTAATCATGCGAAATCATGCTTCCAATGAAACCATGATAACATCCAGCCGAATGTAAAAACTCCTTGTATGTAGAATAAGATCAAAGAAAACTTCATTGTGTGTAACAAAATTTTAACTTGTAACACATACTTACAACCACCATCTTCTATGATTCAAAATTTTGCAAGGCTGAAATCTTCTGAGAAACATGATTCCATATAAAAATCTATCGGATCATAGAAAAAAGAAGTAGATTGATAACCAAATATGTTTACCTCTACTTGTTGCTCAATGTTTACTTCAACTTTTGATGTATGGATGTCATATACAACTTTCTGCAAATCTGGATATAGATGTGAGCTGATTTTACTTTTAATTACTTCTTGTTTATTATCTTCTCCGTAAGCGATATCAATTTTTTGTTCATGAGGTGTTGCAAATAGAAAAGAAGATATGAAATCTTCAGCCATATCCATGTAGACAACCACAGGATCATGCCAATTATGTTGCATCTTCAACTGATACAAAAACCTTTTCTGCTCCTCTGTGATATTTGTTCCACTTGTCAAACTACACTCGATTTGATCTGTTCAAAAGAAGGTATGACCAAGATCTGCATTATCATAATCAAAAGCAATAAAATCATCTTTATTATGCTCAGAAATTTCTGGCACAACAACAATGTCATCATGATAATCAACTGGTTGATCTTCTTCTTCCATGCTGCCTTCATATGCATAATTTCCATGCACTAGCTCAAGTTGTTCATAGATGAGGAGTTGAATGCCTTCACGAATCTGTTGGTCAGATTTTGTCACCATAAAGACATCAGGCTCTAAAATTTCAAGATTATAATCACTATACTCATCAAATATAGGTTGACTCAGAAAAATTTCTAAGAACTGAAAATCATAAACCTTTTCTTCATAGTCATATTGAAAGGATGAATGCATAAGTTTAGCGTGGTTATCATATGAGTCTTGACCATAAAGCACATATGAACAGTCATCAAACACATCTATAGTTGTTGGTTTTTCTTCCTCGTTTACAGCATGATATAAAGTATCATAGTTACACATTTCAAAATCGGAATGTTGAAAATCCTTCTGTTCCAAAACAAATTTATGAAAAGATACAACTAACAATAAATCATCTTCTTCTTCCTCTTCCTTATAATCCTTTTCATTTGAGCTCAAAGTAATAGGTACATAAGGAGAAAGATCTAGATCATTCTTAGTTACACAGTCATTGATATTCTCATCGACTATATCTTGAAGATCATCCTCACTAACATGATTTTCATTCTTGCAAACAGAAGAAAAAATTGCTTTCTGTTGAATATGCTTCTCAAATACATCACAACAATTTTCAAAGAGACTTTCAGCTGGAAATTTTTCTTTACAAAATAAGTTGAAAGCATCATGAAAACTTGCCAATGATTTAATACTTGAAGCTGGAAGAGATTTGCACCAGTCAAGGGCTTCTCCCTTCAATGAATATCTGAAAAGCTTGATATGGACATCCTCATGCACAATCTGATGTTCATGAAAAAACTCATGAAAATTCAGTAGATGCTCGGCCAGAACCTCCCAATCTTCACCTTTAAATGTAGGAAGGATACCTTCCCATTCATCTCTGCTAAGAATTGGGTTTGGAAAACAAACTACATCTGAAAATTCACAAAAGGCAAACCTTTGAGCCAAAATGGCTTCCATATTGGATCCCCAGTGGAGTCACCTATTAATCTTTAGATAGTGGAGTCGTCATGGTGAAAGATCTACAGTCAAGCACATGTCCTCTTCTTGTTCACCATCAAGAAGCGGATCTGATCATTGTCATTCTCCCAAGGAATATTTCTTCGATGCTTCATCCCCGACAATGGTGCCCAAAGATGTTAGTCCCTAAAGTTGCACTTGATTGCTAAGGGCAAGTTAGGGCATCATCAAATTATTGCAATGGTTTTTATGGATAAATGTATATTGGTTTTTGAAAAGGTTGGAGGTTTCAGCAGTAAGTAAAGAAAGATAATATCAATCTCTGATTGTAAATAAGTTATGATCACACTCACTTAATCAATGGCAGCCAATTTAATAAAACAGATAAAACCATAAGAAAGAAATATGCAAGTGTCCAATCTTTTCACTCGCATAGGAAGATTCATGATCCTAAATGTCATTCAGAAATAGAGAATAAGGTACTCAAAAACAAGTCTTGGAATGGGAAAGAAATCAGTGAAATCTTCACTCCCTTGTCAACATAACAAGATATATTCAATGCATCGCAAAGATAACATGTTTTTTAAAGTAAGAAAAGGAAGAATGAGAGTAGAAGAGAAAGTTTGTTCATCAAAATGGTTGTAGCATTAAGTGTAAAATGAAAAAGTTCCTGCTTTACAGTCATAAAAGAGAGTCTCAGTCCTCCATTCCTGATTTCTATTGAACCCTCTCGGCCCTTCAGAAACTCTGAATTTCCCCCATTTTACATGATCATGTTCATCTAATATATAGAAATTACATAAGTTACATACATTTATTGTCAACTTAATCATCAGGGACAGATTATAACTAACTCCTAGAAACCCCGAGGGAAAAATTCTACCTTATCTACTTATAGTCAATAGTTGCAACAGAAAACCCCAATTTCTAGGTACCCAGATCTACACTAGAACATGTCTTTAACAAACAAGTTCCACTTGGCAAATTGGTTGTCTTTTCCTCTGATCCTCAGTGATTCTTCTGATTTCTATCTTGACTCAACAAGTGAACAGGTCGAATAGTAGTTGGTCCAATAGTTGTCCTCCAAACAGAGCATTTTTTATAAGGTTTAAAATACCCTATAGATTGCTTCTAAAATATTCCTTTCACGTACTAGCTGAGATGCAAAATATTTTTGCTATAATAGGTTCTAGAAGGACCATCATCCTTTGGAGTCTCCATATGTATCATATGAAAATCTGTCACAACCCCCTTACTCATATCTCATAATTTTCATCTTCTTCTGATTAGATATTTTCTCAGACATGTCATGTGTCTCGAACTACTGGAGGTCGTTGAAGCTTATCCCCTAAATCTTGAAACTGATGACCACATGTCTATCTAACTGTTGGTTCTCTGCCTAAAAAAGGGATGCTCTATCATGCGATAAACTTTCTTTCTGTATTTCACAAGTTGCATTTTTGTATTCTTCTTCCAGCTGCAATGGAACCAACCTATGTGTTGCCCTTTTCTTTAGAAATCTCCACAACATTTATTTGGATATTAATTGTAGGTAAGGATTGTGATCTTGAAGCAATCTCGGCTTGTTTTTGAAAAGAAAGATATATATTCGATAGAGCATCTATCTATTCCATGCCTCGCCACCAATGATACTGACACATGACATCCATCATGTTTCAGAGAGATGCATGCATCTCATTTCTAGACAATACTCAATTTTTTCATCATTAGTTTCTGGAGATGCATGTACCAGGTCTTCAATCAAGCTTAAATGTCTTACCCGTTCTCAATTTTAAACACAAGCAATACAAGTAACAATTGCACCCCCAAGTGCCCAAATAGATACACAATATTGATCAAAATTTATTGATGATGCTCTTTGCATTTGTTGTCACCATGCTAGAGTTAAATGGGGATGATTGCTCTCTGAAGAAGACATTCGAGATTCACTTGGAGAATAATATCTTCATCCACTGAGATCATCATTGGCCATTGCATAGATGGAAATCATAAGATCATGGACCCTAGGTAAGCTTGTGGCATCTATGGCAACGTTTGATATCTTCGATGATACACCAGGGCCAAGAAGAAACTCATCCAATGTCATGTTGCTTGTTGTAGAAACCTGAAAACATTCAAAGCTATGTTGTTTCCTTACAACTTCCTTTTCCCTTTTTGCAACATCTCTTCGAAGAAATTCTCTTTCTATGGTTTCCCTGTTGAAAATTCCCCTCTAATCACTCGGCCTCGAGAGCACTTTGGAATGACCCAGAAACTTGGTGTTGTTCTAACACTTGGTATTGAATGTTTTGCGCTCCCAATTGACATCTTAATCCTAGTTTTTAGCATACCCAATACTTGGCATTCAGTCGTCTTATGGTGATCCTGTTGGTGCTTCAATTTTTAACACTTGTAACTAAGCTCGAGCTCTATTTTTTCTGTGTAGTGGGGGTAATCCCACATGCATGGAGAGTAAACATCTAAATAAACAAATGTTTACAAACTTCATGACGTGTAGTGCATGGTCTTTTGGTCCATGTGGAATTCCTCCTAACCTCTCAAACTTGACACTTTGTTGCTTGTTATAGCCTCTTGATGCTTAGATTCTTGTTGACTGGTGTTCGGTAATGTTGTGTTGCTGCAAAACCGTGTTGTATGTTGATGGCAAGTGTTGGAGATTGGCTCCCGGCCAATAACTTTTTCTAAAATAATCATTAAGTCTGTAAAAGAAAACAGAGAGCATAAAACTTGACCATATAAACCAAAAATGGCTTTATAATACCATTTCTATTTTGCCAAAAAACTGCCTTTTAATCCACAAGCAATGATCCTTACTTAATATCAGCTTTAAATTACATATTTTACTAGTACAAAGGCCAATATATCTCAAACACAACATCATAGCACTATGTCAAGGGTGCATAGAATAAGATCTTCCACCCTTCCTGTACCTCATCTCTAATGAGGTGAGTTAAAAGCTTACCACTACTTCTAGCATATGCAATACCGTTGCTCTGGAACAATAGTTTTCGTTGCTACAGGAATAACCCCATTCCTGCAACAAGGAAAAAAATGAATATTTAGTATCTGGATACTAACACCTTCTATCAAAGTATAAATTGTGTCATAACGAGGCTCTTTCCTCGACTCCTTTTATGGGTCTTCATTTTCTCTCAGTTTCTCCTTTGATATGATCTTTGAGTTATAGCCTTCAACCTCCCTGAATGGTTTGAGATTGCTTGGTAGAGTGACCATGAGGAGGGTCATATTGCAAGAGATATCAATGACTTTCTCTTTTAGCCTCGCAAATCTCTCCTCTATTGGATCATGAGGGTTGTTGTGAACAAACTCATCTGCCATGGCTAGGGTTCTGCGACTTTTGTTTTAAGCCAATTCCTAGATCCTACAACTTTCCACAAATATCCCAAAGAAAATTGATCTAATACCAATATGATATGTAAACTGTCATGGACATTCCAATGGAATAGTTCATCACGACGAATCTTACAATATGTTGAAATCTTTAATATACTGGTTTATTTCCTTATATCTCAGATTTGTTATCTCTAGCTTATTGATCTATTTTTATAGAAAATAACTAAAATACAAAAATAAAAGAACATACAAATGAAACAATGCCATCCACACAAATAAATAGAATATCAACCCCGGGAAACCCAATACAGGAGAAAACTCATCTCGAAGGTGAGGCATATGCTCTACTCTCTTTGCTTCAGTTATCAAAATGCAAATACAAAATAATTGGAATTCACTATGGATTTTCCTATGACATTGTGGCCTGAAAGGCTACTAAAAAATCTTCCTCCTCCTTTGTTATGCTCTCAAAATACCACTCCTAAGTTCTCTTCTCAATTAAATAATAAATACATTTCTAAAGAATGGAACCCCTTCTCCTTCCAGCGACCCGATATTTAACACAACCTAATGACCATATAGGGTTTGGGTTTTGACTTCCTCAACCCTCAAGTAATGATAAGGTTTGGACCTTGTATAATCTTATTGAAATTCCACATGTGTCTAGCCCCACATGTGTGAGTAATGGGGGCTGACGTTGCCTCCACTTGTACCATGGTGATCAACAAGGTAGGTCACCTTGTAGAAGGCATAACTTTTGCATACGAGCTACGATTGAGGCAATTTTTTCACAATTGGAACGATATCAGTGTGTAAAACACCATCGAGGGTGTGGGAATAAGTTCTAAATGTTGTAAACCCAAAAAATTCCATTTAAGGCCTCAAAATGACTTCGGAATGTTTCGGATTCCAATTTTCCAAACTAGGACCTACCACTAAAATGGTCTTGCAAGCCAATTCCTCCAATTTTTTCCACCCATAAAGTACCAAGATGGATAACAAATTATATAATGATCCAATCTAGATCATCGAAACTCCAATAGAAATCATGATTTGGAAGTTTTTCCCTACATGGATGTAGCACTATGTTTCTTGGGCTACACATCAATGAATGAAGTCATGGGTGCTACCACTGTCAATTAAAACAATGAATTTGCAATGTTTGATGTAGCCAATAAATTTGAGGGTTTTGGGGGTAGAAATACTAGGCAAGGCATGCACGAAGATCTGTGGTTCAACATCCCATGGATTAGGTAGGGGAATGTCATCAATGGATGAACGAAGGACCTCTAGGGGTACAACTTTAGCTTCATTATTAGAAATTTCCTCTAAAATGGCCATAAAGAGTTTTTTCTCCTTCAATTTATGCTTGAGGGAATACTTCTCATCATAGTTGCAGCAAAGACCTTTAAGTTGGGATTTAACAATTTCAACTTCGGTTAACTTACAAATCTTGAGAGATAGAGAGGATGGAGAGGGATTGGTTGGGGGGGGAATACTAGGAGAAGGACATGGAATAAATGGGGTTTTTTTTATTTGAGCATTCACCACCTTTTGGGCTTCCCAATCTCTTTAAGAGGATTTCGACCAAGTTGTGATGAGCCACCAAGACTTGTGCATGTATCTATTCTTTCAAACCACTTATAAAGAATTCCTTGAAAAAAGTATCGGACACACCCTCAATGTAGATGGGCCAACTACTCAAAAGAGGAGATCAAATCTTCAATTGTGATAGATTTTTTAAGCTTCGTTGGTTATCCCAAATAATGAGTATCTATTTCAAATTGTGTGTAGAATTCTGAGACAAATTGTGTCCAAACAATACAACCCCCATGGGATTTTTAATGCCATTGCCAATGTTCAAGATCCAAATATAAGACACCCCACAAAGTTTCATCAAGTCATCTTTGATGTTATGCAGGGAAAAGTAATGTTCCATCTGAGTGACCCATGCTTTGGGATCAGACCCATCAAATTTATTGAGATCAACTTTAGGAGGTCTATACCACATGTTAGTCATATAATTCCCATTGGGATTGGATGATTCAATGCCTTTATTTTTAGGATGTTGGTCCTACCATTGATAACCCAAGGATTGTGAAGTGAGGATCAGATAATGCATCATCGTGAGTTTGGACATCTAGTTAGGTAGTGACTCTAGGTTGGATATATTCTCATAGATGTCATCAATATTTTTTTTAGCATAGGAGTGGTTGTATTCTATCTTGTGTTGCAACTCACCACACATAGTTTCTAGAGTGGAGACTTTGTTGGAGAGATCTACTCCTCAAGTGGTAGCCATAGAGACGTGGGTCCACAAAAAGGGTTACTAGAGAGTGGCACCAATGTTATCAACATTTTGTCTTGGGTCTTTTGATATAGATACCTGGTAGTGAGGTGGGCATGTCCACAAAAAGAAAATTCTAAAGAGTGGTACCACAACAATCAACTTGGTGCAAAGATTCTATTGAAATAGGTATCAAATAAGGGGGTGAGGATTGTCAGGTAATACGAAAAGTAATGTAGGAATTTCGTGGACTAGAAATAGAGGAAAAAGTTTTCAAGGACCTAAGGGAAAGGGAGTGTTAGGTTCTATATCTCTCTAATATATGTGTAGGTTCCAATAGTGGTATTCAACCTAATCTCTCGGGACACCAACTAAGGAGGATCGATTGTACCCTTTGCTATACTGCCTAACTACTTAGGTACTAGAGAGTAAGCTTTCCAAGTGTTATTCTTGGTGCACTATAGCAACAATATGGTCGATTGAATTATCTAAAGTTGGTTTAGGGTAACCAAATGAAGAATTCTTATATACTTGAGGGTATATGGAAGTGAAATTCCATATAAAAGTGATTTCTAATGTGGTATTACTCGAACGAGTACCAACAACATTTACAAGTGTGTCCATCATGTGAAACGACTTGTATTTCATGTGTCTATTCTTCCCCAACCATAGATTTACCCACTAAACAATAGATCAGTATGTTATTTATAGATGTCAAAATCTTAATCTAGCCTAAAAAAATTCTCTAAAAATCTTATCTTAGGAATGTGTTTTGATGCCACTTGTAGTGCTCATTATTAGCAAAATAGAGACTTCATAGTAGAAATAACATATTATAACAAGATTTAGAGAAAAATGGAAAATTATAACCGTAATGGGAAATTTAAGGAGAACTAAAATACCACAATTAGCAATACCTTTGAGGATGAAAGCAATGTCCACCTGCCTCTTCGAGGGGGAAACCTCTAGCTGAGTAGATCTCTATTTACAATATACTTCACATGGCATCTCATTGCCTTGCATCTCCTTCTTTATACAGTTTCTATCTAACCTCCTAGGAACTTTTTTAGTAGGAGGAACCTTCTAGTAATCCTTCTTACAGTTATTTCTTTCACTCTATATCTACTACATGGGCCTTATTTAATAGAGATGGCCTCAATACAAGCAACCTATCTATCTATTTAAGGGGGTTAGGGTAGGACCCTAATAAGTAAGATAGACAAATATATTTAATTATTTTACTATTCTTGCATCTATGAAATTATGTGTTCTTCCACTATCTAAAAGCATCATCAATTTTGTTTTCTTAATGTAACCGCAAAACTATAAGAGTTCAAGATTGAGAAATCATTATCATTATAACAATAAAGAATGTTGGTGTGGTATTTTTAATTTGAATTCTAGATTTATGATCAATTAGGTTTCTGTGGTGAGAGATTTGTTCAGAGCATGTCGGAAGAACCACAATGACGGTGCTTTTGAGAGCTTGTCGACGTTTCGGATCCACAACGGGATCCATCTTCAGGACAAAAAGGCTTTTTTGTCCTGAAGATGGATCCTGTTGTGGATCCGAAACGTCGACAAGCTCTCAAAAGCATCGTCACTGTGGTTCTTCCGACATGTTCTAGATTCATGTTTGTGACATTTAGATTTGTCACTCAAATTGTTAGTGCCTATATCATATGTAGATATATAGCATGTTTGTTCCTCGTTATCATTGTCACTATTATTTATTTCACATAAGTACAACCTTTTTTACTTTCATTTATGGCTTGGAATCCAAGGTTCATTGCAATTATAACATTTTTTTCATCTTTGATTATCTTTGCATCAAATAGTGAATTCCCTGGTTATGAGGAATATATCTAGAGTTCAATTTTTTGGGCTAGGACCAAAAAGATCAATAGTCGATGATGAGTTTCTCATCATTGATTTTGGTTTTTATTTGAGCTTACTCCATGTATTTAATAACTAATCATTTGTGTTTGTTTCTATTGTCTTCACCTTCAAACTTTTGCACATCCATTTTTATTTTATTCATGAATCCATTCCATTTTTATTTTATTCATGAATCCATTAGAATATCATGGGATGAATGGGGGGTGTGCATGGTGAAAAGAAGTGCAAGTGCTCAAACTACTTCCACCTCTATTGGGCCATGATTGAAGTGTATAGTTTACCCCTAAGCAGTTCGAAGTTCTTGCTCCATTCCCTCATTCTATATTTAACTTCCTCATCTTGTTTGGATATATGGTTGACCTTAGATTCACATAGCATCATTCCTAACTACATTTATCTAATTTATTTGTGACCTTGTCAGCATGACCCAAGATTTCAAAGTGAATATCTTTAATATGCTACCTAAGTTATGCATTACTTGACATCTTATCTCTAGAAGCAGAACAATAGTATGTCATTTTACATGGATCCACCGTTCTTTATGAATTAGAGATGGCTATCTTTGATCTCTCTATGCAAAGGCATGGTTTCAAGTTTAGGTTTCTTTTGATTAACAAAAATTGATTCCCAATTCCTTTGAATTGATCACTAGATTCTTGTTGTGCAACAAAGAGACCTATTGTAACTCGATATGACCTATGAGATTTATATCGACTAGTGTGAAGGGATAGAGGGTGACCAAATTGAGGTCATGAGCTTGTTTCAAAGGGATACTTTCCAAACAAAATGACCAGACATGATCTCAAGTTGCAGTTGAGACTGTTAGTTCAAGCCATGAGGAAAAATAAGACGAGGTGCGAGATATTCCTGTGCCAAAAAACTCACCCATGTCAAGGATACATGACTTGTAGAGGCCACCACAACCATTTGCAATGGGTGCAAGGAAGCCTTCCACAAAATCTAAGTTGTCACACATAGACCCAAGTCACAAACATGAAATTTTTCAACAACCACGATTTTGTCTCCCTTGGTCATGATCTGGTTAGCATAACTGAATCCAAAATGGGTGCTCAAATTCAATAGGCTTTGATACCATTTGAAAGGAATCAATCACAAATATACATGATTGTATAAAGACATTTGATTAATTTATAAATGGTGAACAACAACAGTTATGACACTTTTATTTGTACACATATTATTATGATTATGAGATACAATCTTTCATAAGGAGTCAAATGATAGCCTAGTGTAATAAACCTAGATTATAATAGGGGTAAATTACAAAATCCAAGGGAAACAATAAAGTTAAATAGGGTTGCAACATGAAATGTCAAACCTTCAGAATGTTGTAGTCTAAACGTTCTCTGTTTTGGCCCTTTTCCGAGGATATTTGCCCGAAATCCAGCCATAAATTGTTGTATCTGCATTTTTGAGAAGTTAATTTTGTGTAATCCGAGTGCCCTGGGGGTTTTTCAACACGTTGAATCCATTTCTGCATTCATAAATGCAATTTAAACTGAACAAAAAATTGTGATTTTTGTGCAAATTTAGGTCACCAGATTTCGATAAAAAAGACAAAAACGTAGAAATGTTAGATAACATCCTTCAAAATTATGTTCCAAGAATTCATCTTGGATATTCTCTACATCTTAGGTCTTGTTGGAATTGAGTTTAAAGATAGCACAAAGGATTAGAGGGTCAAAGAAAAAGTAGTAGTGTACAAGTTTAGGATTGACTTAGATGCATGGTGGATTGGATGCACTCTAAAAGCTAGAAACATAATCAAACCATGCTCGATTGGATGCACTCTAAAAGCTAGAAACATAATCAAACCAAACATAAAAATTAGAAAATGCATATCCTATTTTTTTTTAAATAACGAACACTCTTAAGAAGAGTTGAATTAACAATGATGGATAATAGCTTTGTATTTACTTAATAGGTGCGGTGATGGATAATAGCTTTGTATTTACTCAATAGGTACAGTGATAGATAATAGCTTTGTATTTACTCAATAGGCAGTTTATATTTTTCGTTTTGAGAATGCTTCTATGGCATCTTTACATTTTTTTAAACGTTGTTGTTTATATTTTTCCTTTTGATAATGCTTCTCTAGCATCTTTACATTTTTTTAAAACTTTGTGGGTTTATGTGTCATAATGTATGTGATTAATTTCTAAATGTTTTTATAGTGTAAATCATACTAGTCAATGCTTCATTCTAGGAAGCCAAGAGGTATAAATGAAATGGAAAAAGAATGTAACATTGAGGATGATGAAGTCACGAGTGTTATAAATTGAGAAGAGCTTTAATGTTTGTGTACTCTGCATCAAATTGGTGGTTGAGGTGGATGATTGTTAAATACTCCAACTATTGTTTTTATGGCTATTTAAAGTAATATGGTCATAATTAAGTTCCTAAACCAAATTATAAAAAATTGAGGATGATGAAGTCATGAGTGTTATAAATTGAGAAGAGCTTTGATGTTTGTATACTCTGCATCAAATTGGTGGTTGAGGTGGATGATTGTATGTTTGTGGTTTGGCTTTGGTTTTACAAATAAATTATAAATTACAAATTTTAAGGTGTAGTCATTAATAAGTTATTATGATTTTGGGAATTTTGAAGGCTATCAAGGTTAAATTATATTGTTTAAAACTATGAGTTATGTTGGATTATATCATGATATTTTCATTTACATTTTTGTATATTTATATGAAAGGAGTCTTATACATTNTGGTTCGGACGCCACAGCTACCAGCTATGATTCATTGAGTTGTTTTGAAAATCCCATCTTCAAGATTCAGCTATGATTCATTGAGTTGTTTTGAAACTCCCCTATTCAAAATATGAACTAAGCTACTTATCCTCTCAAAAAACAGATAAAGGTAGCCAATATATGGCATTTATGCAGCATCTCACTTCTAAACAAAAGAGGCAGCCATGAAGTTGCTAAAACATAACATAATTCCCAACATTAAATTCTTGAATCCAAAGAAAAATTATTTCAGGCATGTGGGTATCAGTACAGTTAGCAGGGCTCTTTACAATGGCGAAGATGAGGACACGGAATCCATGAACCAAGTAGGCAGAAGCTGTGTAGAGTTCTTGCAGAAATGTAAGAACACGAGGAGCTTATCAGGAGGTAAGAGCATCCATACCCACATCATCAAACTGGGATTTGAGAATGACATTTTTATGAGTAATAACCTTATAAATATGTATATAAAATGCCAAAAAATCGATGAAGCACGCCAAGTGTTTGATGAAACGCCTGAACGAGATGAAGTCTCCTGGACTGCTCTAATTGTGGGATATGTGCAAAATGGGTATCCTTGTGAAGGCTTTCAGCTGTTTGTCTCGATGCAATTGGCGGGTGAGAAGCCAGACCAGTTTGTGTTCTCGAGTATTATCAGCACGTGTGCGACTTTGATGCAACTGGAACGAG
>JASDQU010684671.1:54554-64786 GCA_032191745.1 Picea mariana
AAATTGTTAAATCCCAACTTAAAGGTCTTTGCTACAACTATGATGAGAAATATTCCCTCGGGCATAAATGTAAGGAGAAAAAACTCTTTATGGCCATTTTAGAGGAAATTTCTAATAATGAAGCTAAAGTTGTACCCCTAGAGGTCCTTTGTCCATCCATTGATGACATTCCCCTACCTAATCCACGGGATGTTGAACCACAGATATCCGTGCATGCCTTGCCTAGTATTTCTACCCCCAAAACCCTCAAATTTATTGACTACATCAAACATTGCAAATTCATTGTTTTAATTGACAGTGGTAGCACCCATGACTTCATGCATTGATGTGTAGCCCAAGAAACATAGTGCTACATCCATGTAGTGAAAAACTTCCAAATCATGATTTCTATTGGAGTTTCGATGATCCAAATTGGATCATTATATAATTTTTCATCTATCTTGGTACTTTATGGGTGGAAAAAATTGGAGGAATTGGCTTGCAAGGCCATTTTAGTGGTAGGTCCTAGTTTGGAAAATTGGAATCCGAAACATTCTGAAGTCATTTTGAGGCCTTAAATGAAATTTTTTGGATTTACAACATTTAGAACTTATTCCCACACCCTCGATAGTGTTTTACACACTGATATCGTTCCAATTGTGCAAAAATTGCCTCAATCAAAGTTCATATGCAAAAGTTATGCCTTCTGCAATGTGACCTACCTTGTTGATCACCATGGTACAAGTGGAGGCAACGTCAGCCCCCATTACTCACACATGTGGGGCTAGACACATGTGGAATTTCAATAAGATTATACAAGGTCCAAACCTTATCACTACTTGAGGGTTAAGGAAGTCAAAACCCTAACCCTATATGGTCATTAGGCTGCGCTAAATATCAAGTCGCTGGAAGGAGAAGGGGTTCCATTATTTATAAATGTATTTATTCTTTAATTGAGAAGAGAACTTAGGAGTGGTATTTTGAGAGCATAACAAAGGAGGAGGAAGATTTTTTAGTAGCCTTTCAGGCCACAATGTCATAGGAAAATCCATAGTGAATTCCAATTATTTTGTATTTGCATTTTGATAACTGAAGCAAAGAGAGCAGAGCATACGCCTCACCTTTGAGATGAGTTTTCTCTTGTATTGGGTTTCTCGTGGTTGATATTGTATTTATTTGTGTGGATGTCGTTGTTTCATTTCTCTGTTCTTTTATTTTTGTATTTTAGTTATTTTCTATAAAAATAGATCAATAAGCTAGAGATAACAAATCTGAGATATAAGGAAATAAACTAGTATATTAAAGATTTCAACATATTGCAAGATTTGTCGTGATGAACTATTCCATTGGAATGTCCATGACAGTTTACATATCATATTGGTATTAGATCAATTTTCCTTGGGATATTTGTGGAAAGTTGTAGGATCTAGGAATTGGCTTAAAACAAAAGTCGCAAAACCCTAGCCATGGTAGATGAGTTTGTTCACAACAACCCTCAAGATTCAATAGAGGAGAGATTTGCAAGGCTAAAAGAGAAAGTCATTGATATCTCTTGCAATATGACCCTCCTCATGGTCACTCTACCAAGCAATCTCAAACCATTCAGGGAGGTTGAAGGCTCTAACTCAAAGATCAGATCAAAGGAGAAACTAAGAGAAAATGAAGACCCATAAAAGGAGTCAAGGAAAGAGCCTCGTTATCACACAATTTGTACTTTGATAGAAGGTGTTAGTATCCAGATACTAAATATTCAATTTTTTCCTTGTTGTGGGAATGGGGTTATTCCTGTAGCAACGAAAAGTGTTGTTCCAGAGCACTGGTATTGCATATGCTAGAAGTAGTGTTGAGCTTTTAACTCGCCTCATTAGAGAGGAGGTATAGGAAGGGTGGAAGTTCTTATTCTATACACCCTTGACATAGTGCTATGATGTCGTGTTTGAGATATTGGCCTTTGTACTAGTAAAATATGTTTAAAGCTGATATTAAGTAAGGATCATTGCCTGTGGATTAAAAGGTAGTTTTCTGGAAAAATAGAAATGGTATTATAAAGCCATTTTTGGTTTATATGGTCAAGTTTTATGCTCTCGGTTTTCTTTTACAAACTTAATGATTATTTTAGAAAAATTTATTGGCCGGGAGCCAATCTCCAGCACCTTCCATCCACATACAACACAGTTTTGCAGCCACACAACATTGCCGAACACTAGTCAAAAAGAATCCAAGCATCAAGAGCCTATAGCAAGCACCAAAGTGTCAAGTTTGAGAGGTAAGGAGGAATTCCACATGGACCAAAAGACCATGCACTACACGTCATGAAGTTAGTAAACATTTGTTTATTTAGATGTTTACTCTCCATGCATGTGGGATTACCCCCACTACACAGAAAAAATAGAGCTCGAGCTTAGTTACAAGTGTTGAAAATTGAAGCACCACCAGGATCGCCATAAGACAACTGAATGCCAAGTATTGGGTATACTAAAAATTGGGATTAAGATGTCGATTGGGAGCGCAAAACATTCAATACGAAGTGTTAGAACAACGCCAAGTTTCTGGGTCATTCCAAAGAATTAGCATATTGGTGTTTTGTTTCAGAGCATCCAACTGTCAAATAATGATGAAAGTGCTCTTGAGGCCGAGTGATTAGAGGGGAATTTTCAACAGAGGAAACCATAGAAAGAGAATTTCTTCGGAGAGATTTTGCAAAAAGGGAAAAGGAAGTTGTAAGGAAGCAACACAGCTTTGAACGTTTTCAGGTTTCTACAACAAGCAACATGATATTGGATGAGTTTCTTCTTGGACCTGGTGTATCATCGAAGATATCAAACGTTGCCATAGATGCCACAAGATTACCTAGGGTCCATGATCTTATGATTTCCATCTATGCAATGGCCAACGATGATCTCAGTGGATGAAGATATTATTATCCAAGTGAATCTTGAAAGTCTTCTTCAGAGAGCAGTCATCCCCATTTAACTCTAGCATGGTGACAACAAATGCAAAGAGCATCATCAATAGAGTTTGATCAATATTGTGTATCTATCTGGGCACTTGGCGGTGCAGTTGTTACTTGTATTGCTTGTGTTTAAAATTGAGAATGGGTAAGACATTTAAGCCTGATTGGAGACCTGGTACATGCATCTCCAGAAACTACCGATGAAAAAATTGAGTATTGTCTAGAAATGAGATGCATGCATCTCTCTGAAACATGATGGATGTCTTGTGTCAGTATCATTGGTGGCGAGGCATGGAACAGATAGATGCTCTATCGAATAAGGGGGTTGTGATATATTTGCATATGATACATATGGAGACTCCAAAGGATGATGGTCCTTCCAGAACCTATTATAACACAAATATTTTGCATCTCAGCTAGTACGTGAAAGGAATATGTTAGAAGCAATCTACAGGGTATTTTAAACCTTATCAGAAATGCTCTATTTGGTGGACAACTATTGGACCAACTATCTATTCATTAATATATCAATAAAATAATGAACATGAGCCTAGACAAATAATATTAATAAGTATAATGAATTCGGGTAATATTTAAGCCACAAAATGATAGAGCAAGAATTATTATTTATAGAAACTTACCATTATATAAGTCCGAGAGATTAATATAGAGTTATTAGTTACCCAATTACTAAATAATATTGATTATGACATGGTAATTGAGAATATAAATCCATTCGGTGGCAACCTCACCGCATAACCCAATCGACTCACTGCTCAACCATTTATCCAGAAAGGGTAAGACGCACGTTGTGTCTCTCACTTGAGCCAACCACAAAAGATTTAAAGAATTTAAATGTGATCTCAGAGTTTCAAAGAGGATGGATCGATCCTCCATCCCAGCGATCATGTCCTTTCCAATCAAAATATCAGAGCCAGATCCGGGCCTCCACCGTAGCAAATGAAGGATCACAAAAAGTGATTTAGTTAGACTCTTCCAGAAAAAGGATGCTCGCTGTTGGAAGTGAGAAGACTTCCTAATCCAATCAAAAAAAGTCACTTTTCCCATATATTTATCAACAATTATTCTATGCCAAATGCTATCATGAGTGAGCACTCGCCAAAGAGAGTTCGCCAGAAGAGCCGTGTTGAAGAGTGGGAGATTTTTGAGCCCCCAACCCCCTACCCTTAAAGGTGTAGACATGGTATCCCAGCTACACAAATGAATATGGGATTTATCGTTTTGCCCGCTCCACAGGAAAGCGAAGGAAAGCTTGTGAAGTTTTGAGAGGATATTACAGGGGATCCATACTAAGTTTGTATCCATTAGTTTTTCCTGAGCGTTAATATTATATTATGGCTTAGGAACCAATAGAATCACGCTACTATGGATACTAGTATATTATGGCGTGACTTCATAATGATATCATTAGTTTAAATTTAAACCTTAAACTCATTTATTTAGAAAATTAGTTTATAATATTGAGGATACAGTTAAATATAATAATTAGTATGGATCTTATTAACTTATTTATATCATAATGGATATAAATTATGATTACAAAAATTATAATGGATACTTATAATGTACCATAAACTTATAATTATAAAAGACAATAATTATCCGGATATATCCTAGTATATAATGGATACTAGCAATGAGTTAGCATTGACTTTCATACTTTATAATAGTATAAAGTTCTAATATACCCTGAACTGGATTATGGATAAGAGTATAAGTATCCATTATATTTAATTTATATCCATTATTCTTACAAAAATATTATTATTATATAATAATATGATATATAGAAAATATACTAATTATATATGAAGTGCATGTTTTCATATCAATTGGATGCATATTTCATATAGGAGCGATACTGAGTGTTTTTGTTATGTAATATTTTTACCAAATTGCATTTATGTTCAACTTTGATTGTTAATTAGGTGTAGCTTGGATGGTTGTGAGGAATGATTGTTATCTTTTCTATTCAGATTCAATTTTCATAATGACATGAATAAAGCTCATAATAAGTATATTGTAATAGCTTCCAGCCTATATGTATTGGAAAGTTGTTTTTGATTGAAAATTGAATAGCAAAACAATTGTTATTTCCATACAACCATACCACATATCTTACACCCCTACCGTGATACTCCCCTACTACCACCACAATTCAACTTTGGAAAAAGGGGTCAAATCCAAATTTATGAAAAGATTAGTGCACATCAAATCATGAGATTTGGAATGTCCATAGCATAAGATTTATCCCACCACCCCATGCACCATCATCATACTCCGGTCAATGCACGAGCTAGAAGAGGAGTCACTTATGTTTTATCACCTAAAGGTAGCTTTGCACTAGTCCCACTCTGCCCTGCACAAGCCTGAGCATGAGAAGAAAAACAACGAAAATCGATACCCATAGTTATGGAGATGTTAAGAGAGATGGCCTGGAGATGTCAAGAGAAAAAAATGCGTCAGGCAATGTTTGTTCTTCAAAATTGGGATCTGAAACTAGAGATCCTTGTAAGGTTAACTAAAGAGAGATGACCTGGAGATGTCAAGAGAAAAAATAATGCGTCAGGCGATGCTTATTCTTCAAAATTGGTATCTGAAACTAGAGATCCTTGTAAGATTAACTAAAAAAAAATGACAAGAGCAAAAAAGATGATTCTTGAGATGGAATCCACCAGTGTGAAGAACTCAAGACCAATTGGAGATGGAATCCAGTGTGAATAACTCAAGACCAATTATTTATAGATGTGGATTTTCAACCAAAACGACAAATCAGGGAATTTGAAGGAAGAAATTGCTAGACTATGCACATTACTAAAAGATCAATTAGAAATGGAATTGTGAATAATTCAATATCAATTACTTATAGATATGCATTTTCAACCAAAACGCCAGACCAAGGAATCTGGAGGAGGAAATTGCTAGACTATGCACATTACTAAAAGACTGCTGAGGATATCAACTACTAGGGCATCAATGGATTCATTGTATTACAAATTTAGGAGAACCCTTGCAAATGAAGTCCATAACTTCCAGTTATGTGGAATCAAATTCCGAATATACTTCTCAACACCGTCTATCCACCTTTTTCTCCAGCAGGAGAAAATCTAGATTCGCTTCTTCAGCCAACTGGACCAGCCACTGCCAGGTAACTATGATTGTCAAAATCTTTTAGGTGTATTTTGTTTATGGTTATGTCCAAGTCGCTGATAGTCATAATTCTATAATTTTGTAGTTCTAAACGTTTTATTTTTTGGCTGTTTTTTGGTAATTTTTTTTGTTTGATTTTGTTTGAAATTTGGTGATGAATGATTAGATCTGCAGATTTGAGTGGTTAAGTTGGTATAATCCAAGTACCCCAAGGGTTTTTCAGCATGCTGAATCTATTTATACATTCAAAAATGCAATTTAAATAATAGAAAATAGAGATTTTGTCCCAATTTATATCACCTGATTCTGACTAAAAAACCCAGAAAATAGAACATTTAACCAACGCCTAACTAAAAGCTATGACCTCCTGGTCACCCTAAAAACAATATGATAAGCAGAGAAGTTATCCGAGGCCTACTAGCCTCTGTTTTTTTTTTATTTGGAAGTCATGATGGGAAAGGGGATAGATTCAAAACCCCTGATTTTGGTCTGTAACAAACATCATGATTACAAATGATCATGTGAATAAACTTATATATCTTGCAACAACAAAAATAAATGCAAATCAAAGTTTCAATTGTAACAGCTAAAATTAATGAATAATTTCGATTTCATAGATCTCTAAGAGGATTATATGAAAAATAGCATACCTACATTGGCAAAGAAGAGAGTAGAATCATCCAGGGGAACGACTGGATTAGATTTCCATTCTGTGTGATCCTTTGACTCAAAAAAATGTTATGAATTCCTCTCGCACTCGTTTGGCCAACCATTGGAGGTCGTTACCATCTATATAAGGTAAAACAAATAAGTTATGAAGTCCTCTTTCCCGATAGAATCATCAGATTATAATGTACTTATAATGAAAGACTAGTTTATTCTCAGATAGTATAATGTTCAATATTATATTATTCATAGAATAAGGTTAAATCTATAATTTATTAGGGGCTATATGAATCCTAATGTTTTATAAATGGTAATTTATCATTCCATTATATCCTAAATTTAGTGATAAGTAAATTACACCTAGTGGATACAAATCAATATTATTGTCGGTATCTAATTCATTATAATTTGGCCACAGTCTCATACGCCTGTTCTCCATCTCATAGTGGTATTGTTCGTGCACCCAGAAGTACCAATAACAAAATCATAAAAATAACAGTTTATATTTCATATTGCACGGGGTGTCTAGCAGATCTAATTATGGGTTACCCTAGCAAAATGTTGATTTTATGGCTACTGGAATTTGGTACTCCAGACTGTTTCGGCAGATGAGAAAGAAGATATTGAATACAACAAGAACACGCTTATGCTCGGCTTACTGATGCAGGAGTTCCTCCCAAGACTTGTCTTTCCTTATCAGATTGATTGTACTCTACGTTCCAAAACGAAAAGGCATCTGGGCATGGGCACAGCCCCTCCTCCCATCATACTCTTATTGTTATCTGCTTCCTCCATGAGGGATTTGAACATCCATGCTCCAGCTATCATTCCTATTCCAGATGCCACCTGCGACGCCATTACAGCTGGGGACATGGTGCTTCTTCTACACTTTTCTGCCTCTATAACCCAAATGTAAATGCTTGGGTTTTCGTTTTAGTTCAGTTCGTGGGGACCACGTCAGATGAGAGTTAAAAAACTTCGTCGAGGCGAGAGAGAGTTGGATATTGTGCAATAGCTTATGGCTGAAGGCAGGAAACCGCCTTCAAATCACAAATTACAAGAAACCCTCCAACCCATCACTTGTACCTCATGCAGATTCGTATTAGCTTGATGACAATCAAGCCATGTGATTTTGGAAACGTGGAAACTGTTGATTAATTTAGATAGTATGGAAAAGTACAATGAGTAATTGAATTAAGGATGACAGTTGGAAGAAATGTTAATTAAGCATTGGAAGAAGTGAAGCTAGCAATAACACTTCAAACCTATTAGCCAATAAGATTGTAACAAATATACATTTTTTTTATTTTAAAATATATGAATACAAATTTTCTAAAGTTAAACATTAGAATTTCTGAAAAAAAATTAAAGTCAACCCTAAACTAATATAAAGTCAGCAATGAACTCATTGCTATAGTCCCTGCCCTGGCCTTTCAGATAATTTAGCCTTATATCCATAAAGTCCTAGATATAAATTATACTATATCCGGATATAAATTGATCCTTTACTTTGTCCATAAAAAACAAAGTAAAGGATATAATTATAAAAGACAACAATTAGCCATTAGCCTTGAATTGTTTGTGCCTTATTATATAATCATTAAAGGATATCTATATATTGAGGATGAGTAAGTCACGCCATTATTTGTCCAAGCGTCGAAGCGCCTTTGACTACAGAAATGGTAGACGACAAAATATTAGGTTTAGGGCCTGATTATTCTTCCACTTTGAAGATGATATATCTATTACTATAATCGTGACAACTAAGGGCAATTTTAATACTATGTTGAGTTGTTCTTCACAGCCATAATGAAACATTAATTTACCCATCCAACCAGGGTTCAAAACCGTGACCATTGCTATGGATAATTTAGCCTTACAAATGGATATAAATTATCCTAAATTATACTATGTCCGGATATACTTTATACTTCATCTTACAAATGGATATAAATTGATCCTAGTATCCATAAAGTCCTAGTACATTACAAGTCCATTATGGATACTTTCATCATAATGGATATATCCATTATATAGTTAAATATTATTATATAATAATAATATATCTTTATAATAATAGTAAAAATAATCAGTTAATGATTATATAATAAGGCATAAATATCATAAGTTTATAATATTATTTGATCCAAATGGTTTATCTATATAGCGTGATTCTAATATACTCCATTTAAATTTTAATAATATCTTTTCCACTATTTAAGGATTCAACCAAAAATATTGTATTATAATATATGTTAAAATTTAATATTGTATTGTTTTTTCAAATGAGGTAAAAATTTAAATTTTAAATGTAACTTTTTTACACTTATTAAAATTTCAATAATTTTACATTTTTTAATATTTTTTTAATTTTTTAATTTCAATAATTTTATATTTATTAATCTTTTTTTAATCTTTCAATTTTAATAATTTTACATTTATTAACATTTTTTAATCTTTTAGTATAATTTTATAGAAATTATGTAGTAATTTTTAATTTTTAAGTCATATTTTAAAATATAAGAAACATTGAGTTTTTACTTTTTTAATTATTATAAAGATCATGGGAAGTACAGATCTACATTCTTTTCTAATGACTAAGGAAATGTCTTAATATTATTTATATAAGCCGTGCAGACACTAACAAGTAAAGTGTTCGGAGGCAGTACATGCAGCCTAACATATATTTGAATTAGTTATATTTATAATTGTCCTAGATTAAGAATTTGAAATTCATTTATATAAAACTAATGGATACAATATTAGTCAAATTAATAAATAATTTATCATTCCTAAAGTTAATGCCATTACCATATAAATTATAGTTAATAATCCTTACCTATTATTAATTTTTATTTAATCTTAGTTAATATTATATTATGGCTGATAAGGCCACGACATCCCAACTTGTAAGTCGTTTCTCTTTACTAATAAAGCCACGACATCCCAGGCTCGTAGGAGCTTTCTATGCTCAGTTTATGCTCAGTTTTTCTACAAGGTTTTAACTTATTGAGGATACCTACCGTAAATAAATAAATATGGTTATAAATTGTGTATAATATAAATTGAAATGGTCAATTAAAGTAATATAAGTGTTCAAATTTTAAAATTTAATTTGTAGTTTTGTTTTCAAATTTCAAATTAGTTTTATATATTAAAAACTAATATAATAATTAAAAAATATTTCAATATTAAGTCAACTATGATATTATAATATATATTGTCTCATAATATATATTGAGACAATATGTAATTAATATTGTTAAAAATTAAATATATTAAAAGTAATTTAATTATAACTATTTATATATAATATTATAAGTTAGACTTTTATATATATATTAAATCTAATAATATATATATGTAATTAATATTGTTAAAAATTAAATATATTAAAAGTAATTTAATTATAACTATTTATATATAATATTATAAGTTAGACTTTTATATATATATTAAATCT
>JASDQU010684672.1:0-11861 GCA_032191745.1 Picea mariana
AAGAGGATGGCATCCCTAAGATTGCATTTCAAACTCATGAGGGCCACTATGAGTTCTTGGTGATGCCCTTTGGCTTATGTAATGATCCCTCCACTTTCCAAAGCCTCATGAATCATGTCTTTTGTCCTTTTATCTGTCATTTTGTCTTAGTTTTCTTTGACTATATTCTCATCTATTGTAAAACCTGGACAACCCATGTTGCTCATGTGGATCGAGTTCTTCATCTACTCTCTCAGCACCAAATTTTCCTCAAATAATCTAAATCTGCTTTTGGAGCCTTAGAAGTCGAGTACTTAGGTCATATTGTTGGCAAGGAAGGTGTCAGGGTGGATCCTAAGGATATTGAAGCTATGAAGGATTGGCCTCACCCAAATACTCTCAAAATTTTGCGTGGTTTTCTAGGCTTAACAAGCTATTATCACAAGTTTGTTAAGAATTATGGAAAGATTGCGACACCTCTCACTTCTCTCCTTAAAAAGAATTATTTCACTTGGACTCCCACAACTAATCAAGTCTTTCAATCCTTGAATGAGACTATGTGAACCACTCCTAACCTGACCCTTCCTGACTTCACAAATACCTTTGTTCTGGAATGTGATGCTTATGGGAGATGAATTGGAGCAGTTCTTATGAAAGATGGTTGACCTTTGGCCTTTACCAGCAAACAACTTTTAGAGCGACATTTGGGCCAATCAATCTATGGAAAGGAAATGTTGGATATTCGACATGCAGTGGACCTCTCGCGACCTTATCTATTAGGGAAACATTTCCAAATTAAGATAGATCATCAAAGCATCAAGTATTTTTTGGAGCAACTTCCTTCATCCTCGAAGCAACAAAAATGGGTGACTAAGATATTTGGATATGGTTATGAGATCATTTACAATAAAGGAAAAGACAATGTGGTTGCTGACACTCTTTCAAGAAAATATAAAGATGAAGGGTTCATTTTTTCCCTCTCCTTCAGTGTACCAGATTGGATCCAAGCTGTTCACCAGTAATGGCTACAAGATCCCAAAATTTTGTATCTGATCCAACAATTGCAAACCAATTCTCTTGTTTCCCCAGGGTAGTCTTGGCACAATGATGAGATTTGATACAAAGGTTGTATGTATTTAAGTAAATAATCACAACTTAAATCCACGGTGCTTTCTAATTTTAATGATGCACCCAAAACGTGGCACTAAGGGTTTACCAAAACCTATGACTGGGTCAAATGTTATTTTTTCTGGGATGGTATGAAACATGATGTTCACACTTTTTTGGTGGAATGTGATGTTTTTCAATGCAACAAGAGAGGAATAGTCAAATATCCAAGCACACTACAACCATTGTCGATTCGACCCACTATTTGGAGGGATATCTTTATGGATTTCATTGTTGGATTACCTAAATCGGGTAATAAGTCAGTCATCATGGTGGTAGTTGATAGTCTTTCCAATTATTCTCATTTATATGCTCTTCAATACCGATTTATTACTTCCACTGTGGCTCAACTTTTCATGGATCATGTCTTCAAGCTTCATGACATGCCTCATTCTATTGTTTCTGATCGAGATCCCACTTTCACTAGCAATTTTTGGCAAGAACTGTTCAGGATACAGGGCACCCAATTGGATCTCAACACTGTCTATCATCCCTAGATTGATGATCAAAATGAAGTTGTCAACAAGTGTTTGGAAACATATTTGAGGTGTTTTGCATCTGAAAGACAAAATCGATTAGCTTAATGGTTACCACTAGCTGAATGGTGGTACAACACTTCTTCCCATACAACTACTCGCATGACTCCTTTTAAAGCAATATATGGAAAAAATCTACCATCAGTTCTCTCATACATTCCCGGTGTCTCGAAGTTCTAGGTAGTTGACCAAAATCTTATAGTTCGTGAGGCTATTCTTTTTACCCTCAAAGAGAATTTGGTCATGGTTTAGAATCACATGAAGTAAAAAGAAGATCAAGGTTGCTCCGAACGTCAATTTGCTGAAGGAGACTGGGTGTTTCGTAGACTGCAACCTTATAAGCAGACTTCAATCAAGGTTGAACATTTTCAGAGACCGACGCCCAAATTTTATGGTCCTTACATAGTTCTAAATCGTGTGGGATAGGTGGCTTATCAGTTATATTTTCCCAGTCATTCTAAGATCCATCCTATTTTTCATGTCTCATGCTTAAAGAAGGTGATTGGAACTAAGTGCCAAACTCAAACTGGCCTCCCTGAGTTAGATGAAGAAGGCTCCATCTAGTTGCAGCCACAAGCAGTTTTGGACCAGTGTGAGTGTCGTCTCCATCAGTGCACTATCAAGGAAGTGTTTGTACAGTGGAGATATACAACTCTAACAAATTCCAGCTCGGAGCCAGCTACCATTCTGCAACAATTTCCTGATCTCATGCCTTGAGGAAAAGGTTGTTTTTTAAGATGGAGGGCATGTTAGGGACCTAACCTCCCTAACCCCTCAAGTATGTAGAATAATATATTTTCCATGTAATAAAGAACAATATTAAAAAGGCCTAGTAATAAGTAAGAATAAGTCAAATGTAAGAAGACCTAATAGAAGCTTCCAATTCTAGAAGATATCCCTCTAGATTATTCTTTGGGTAGATATATTTAGTATAAATAGGAGTCGAGGGCATGAGAAGTTTTGTCTTGGAGATTATTGTAATAGAGCTCTACTTTGCTCAAGGTTTCCCCCATGAAGAGGAAAGTGAATATTGCTATCATTAATAAATGTGCTCTTTCTGGTGTTATTATGGTATTATTCTGGTATTATTATGAAATTGATATTATTATATCATTGTTGTTCTACCATTGCTTGCTAAATATTTCTATTTTGCATACTATATTATATCTGGAATACTGTATATGACTAGGAGAAACACACTAGTTATTCTCTCTCTCTCTCTCTCTCTCTCTCTCTCTCCCTCTCTCTCTCTCTCGAAGTTGATAGGGTTTCTTGAGATTTTTAAAGCATCTTGAATACTAGGGTTTGGGTTTCATGCCTTGGAGACTTGGAGATTAGAGTTTTGAGATGAAACCCTAGGTTGTAATTTTTGAAGTGAAGAATAAGAGAAGATGTCTTGCCTTGGAAGATATGCTTGTGTGATACATGCTTGTTGGAGCTCCTTGGTGTGAGATAGGGTTTTCATTGTTTTCCGTAGCTAGGTTTTTGGAGAGCTAGAGGATTGTACTGGCCTTGTAATACGGCTATGGTATGTACATGAACTTCATGTTTATGCATATTAATGAAGTATCTAGTTTTCCAATATTTGTGTAATTTCATTTTTGTTTTTTAGCCATTTATCTCTTCATGTTTTAGTAATTTCCAACACTTATATGCCTTACTGATTTGACATAAGTTAAGGATGAATTATTGAGTGATTTAACATTTATATTGAAGAAGATAAGGAAATATTTTATGTTATATCTAAAATTGTCATAAGTGATTTTTAGATATGTATGTATACATGATAAGAAGAGGAATAAATGAAGAAGAGGGAAGAAGAGGAGGAAAGAGGATCATAACCAATGGACACTGGGCCTCTCATATTGAAACCTCATACAATTAATCTCAGACACATCCATCACATGGGATCACTTTCCTCTAGGATAACTTGGCTTTGGAAAGTTCACGCCTTCTAAGTCCAATGCAATTGTAGTTCTAGATACATCTATATTTGACAAAACCAAAGGTAGAGTGGTAAAGTAATTGCATAAAATACTACCAAGAGTTATAAAACTCATGGTCACTACACGACACTGCTAATGAAAAACATAAGAACAAATCCTTTTACCCCAGCTTCTACAAGTGTCACCTTTCCCTAGGCTTCAAAATTTAACATCCAAAGCATGGCTAAAGAAATTGAAGAATACAAACAAAAGGTAGAGCAGCTGAAATAAGAGGTGGCCCACTACAAGGAATATATGCCTAGCCTATATGAGTTCAAGGAATATTCCATTGAAATCCAAGATGAACTCAACACCATTCAAAGGTTCATGTACACTGATATTCAAGAGTTCCATAGTCATGCAACCCAATTTCTCACCTACCTGGAAAATGTCAAAGATAAAAAGGTAGTGTTGTATGGAGTTGAAATAGGTATGGATGAAATCAAAAAGTGGAAAGCAGAGTAGAAGGATGCTCCATAAGAACTACCCATAGTGATTGAGAGAGAAAGTCAATGTAATTACATAGCCCTAGTGAATTGTCAATCGATGAACACATCACTCAAAAAAGATATCACTGCTTCGTGACTAACTACAAATTACACCTTGCTATAGAAAAAGTGATAGAAAGGTGTTATCTCCTGCCACTTAGAAACATAAGTTCACCCTGGCCCATGAAAAATGTTTTAAGTGGGATGGAGGAAAGTATTATGGGCAAGGGAATCACAATTGGAATGAATCCAAGGATCTCTAAGGAGGTTCTAAAAGAATATATTTCTATCCCTTCTAAAGAAATTAACTTGATCAATCCTTTCCTCAATACACTTAAGAGATGGATGGGACTAATTCCTAAAGAACTAGTGCCCTATGAAGTTGACTTTGAATAATTAAATTTTAGGCACATCATAGGAATATCTTCCCAACATGAGGTGTGGTCAACCTACCTAGAAGAAAAAGCACATGGTCAACTATGACCACGGTGAAAGATAAATTTCAATTTAAAATGTTCTATAGAAACAATATAGAAAGGAATCTTAAAAGTATATAAATACCAAAATGAAGCCAAGAAGACACCAAGTAGTTATATACTACAAATTTATAAGAGACAATCAACTTGTTGTAGAAGGGGATTTTGCTTGTTGATAATTTGTAATTTTTTTGTATTATTATAAAGACAAGAAGCCCTTGAGGCCAATTTTGAAGGAGGAGCACTTGCGTCTATCAGTATATATGCTAAGAACTCTTTCTAGTGTTTATGTTGTTACTTGGATCACTGTAAGACTGTATTTTTCTATTGTAGACTTTTCTACACGATGATTATGATTCTTTCTTTTCTTTTTTCTGGAATTTTTGCTTTGGGATGGTGAATGAAAGGTTGTGAATGGTAATGAAATAATTTTCATTCCTATCCATATTCATATGTTTTTTCTCTTCTTAAATAGCTTCCTATTCTAGAAATACTCACAAAAATATATCATTAATATTGTATTTACTGGTTAAAATTTGCTCCTAGCTAGGGTAGTTTAACTAAAACTACACTCTACACTTATATTAAATCATTATGCATATGTAGTTCACAATAAATTTCATAAACAATAACAATGGTTCCCAGGCTAGAATTTGGATGGGTTTCCTATTCCAAACTACGTGAAGTCTAATTGGAACTTTACGTCAAGGAGAACCCCTGTTGTTGGAGAAGTGCACTTTTTCCATGAAAACAGAAATTGTCACTAGAATGAGGGCTTGTAAATCAATTGAACAAAGAATCCATCATTCAAAGGAGAAAAATCAAAACAAAATTCCCATTTTGGTGAAATATTCTTCTTTCAAAATAAATATAGAAGAAACATGACTTCTAGGGAAAGGTTTAGAAGGAATGATCCAATAAACATAGCTGGTCATCATTGCCATGACTATAAATACATATGGACATATTAGAAGGGAGTATGGTAGGAAGAGGAAGTATACAGAAGAGCCATGTATCTAGATGAAGTGTCCTTCATAATGGGTAGAAGTAGTAGAGGAGGAAAATAAAAAAAGAAAGAACAAATGGAAAAGGAGAGACTTGAAAAAGAAGCCAGAGAGAAGGAAGAAACAACAAAAACAACAACATGAGCAACAACCAATTTAGAGAGACTAGAGAAAGAAGTTGAAGCTCTAAGGCTACAAAAGGAAGTTGAAACACTAAGACTACAAAAAGAGGTAGATGAGAGAAAAATAAATGAATTATTTAAGACCAACACATGAAGAAGAAGCAAAGAAAAAGAGAGAAGAAGAGGAGGCAAGATGATTAGAACAAATGGACACTATGCCTTCTCATTCTAAAACCTCACACAACACTCTAGACACATCTATCACAAGGGGGTTACTTTCCTCTAGGAGATCTTGGCATGGGGAAGCTCACCCCTTCCAAGTCCGATGTCGTTTCAGTTCTAGATGCATTTGTATTTAACAAAACAAAGGAGAAGGATGTTCCATAATGTTAAGATTTGCCATTACACCAAAACACACAGGTGTTAGTAAACTTCCACATCAGCAACATCACCTTGAGTGGGTAGTTAGTCCCATGTTCCCAGCATGGCAGTTAGTCCATGAGAGGTGTGGCGGTTAGTCCAACACCCCTAGTTCACAAGAGGTGCGGCGGTTAGTCCAACACATAAGACCTTCCCAGAATGACTGAGAAATAAATTCAATTTAATTACACAACCTTGGTGAATTTTCAATGAATGAGCACATCACTTGAACAATATATCATTGCTTCCACGAATAACTACAAACATTTACACCTTGTTGTGAAAAAAGTGATATAAAGGTTTCGCCTCCCACCACTTGGAAACATGGACTCACCTTGACCCTTGATAGATGTTATAAATGAGCTAGAGTAAAGTTTTAGAGGAAAGGGAATCAAAGTTGGAATGACTTTGAGGATCTCCAAGGAGGTCCTAAAATGATATATTTCTATCCCTTCTAAAGAAATTAACTTGATTAATTCTTTCCTTAGCACAATTAGGAGAGGACCGAGATTCACGCCTAAGGAAATAATGTCCTATGAAGTCACCTTTGAACAATTTATTTTTAGGTGCATCATAGGAATATATTCCCAACATGAGGCATGGGAAACCTACCTAGAAGACAAAGCACATGGTTGACTATAAACATAGTGAAAGACACATTTTGATTTTAAATATTGTTTAGAGAGAATAAAGTAAGGAAGTTGAAAAGTATATAACTGCTAAAAGGAAGCCAAGAAGACACAAATTAATTATAGACCGAAAAGATATAAGATACAATCAACTTGTTGTAGAAGGGACTTTTGCTTGTTGACATTTTGTAAATTTTTTTAGAATATTTCAATGAGAAGAATCCCTTAGGGTTGATTTTGAAGGAGGAGTAATAGTGTCTAGTATCGTGTATGCCGATAACTTTTTCTGGTGTTTATGTTGTTACTGGGAGCATTGTAATATTGTATTTTTATATTTTAGACTTTTTTGCATGAATATTATGGTTATTACTTTGCTTTTTCTAGAATGTTTTCTTTGGGATCGTGAATGTAAGGTTGTGAATGGTAATGCAATGACATACTTCTCTACTTTTCATTTCTGTTCATATTCATGTGTTTCTTCTTTTCTTGAATATCTTCCTATTTTAGAAATAATCATAGAAATATATCATTAATTTTGTATTTACTGGTTAAAATATTCTCTTAGCTAAGATAGGTTAAATAGGGATACACTTTGCACTTAAATTAAATAATTAATCATTTGTATTTCAAAATCCATTTCATAAAAAATTGTAATGGTTGCTAGGCCAGAATCCAAATGGGTTCTCTATTCCAAATGATGTGAAGTCCAATTGGGACTTTACATCGAGGAGAAAGACTAATGTTGGAGTAGGGTTCCCTATTTAGAGTAGAAATGACATATCATAACAACAATAGGAAATTGTAGAAGAACCCGAATACCACAAATACCCGTAACTTTATTGATGGAAGAAATGTTCACTTGCCTCTTCGAGGGGACAACCTCTAGATACACATAGCTCCAATTACAATATGCTTCATAAGACCTCCAATTAACTTGCTTCTACTTCATTATATAGTTTTTATCTAACCTCTTAGAAACTTTCTAGTAGGAAAACCCTTCTAGTAAGCCTTCTTACAATTATTTCTTTCACATTATTTCTACTACACGTGCCTTATTTATTAGAGATGGTCTGAATACATAGAAACCTATCTATCTACTTAAGGGGGTTAGGGTATGCCCCTAACATGCCCTCCCCCTTATAAAGAAACATTAATGCCTTCAAGTCTATATATAAGGGAATAATTGAAGGATCTATACTAGTTCTCACGTGGCATCTTCGCACTATGTATCCCCCCACTATATCATCCCCACAATATATCATCCCCTCACTATATTAATACCTCTTGTATAGTACATTGGCAAATATGCCTCTCTCTTTTTTCAAGCATGGCATCAAGCTACAACCAAATAGAACCTTGTTCATCCATTTCTAGAAGGAAAGTTTGAATACGATAATTAGAGTTGACCACATTGTTTAAGCGAGAGACATGAAAGATTGGATGAACTGTAAAGTGTCTAGGAAGGTGCAATTTGTAAGCCATTTGTCTAATACGTTTGAATACATTATAAGGTCCATAAATCTTGAGAGAATGATTTTGGTGGTGGTTGTCTTTAAGTGAGGTCTACTTATAAGGCTGTAGATGGAGGAACACCTCATCCCCTTCATCAAAATGGAGTTTGAAATGATGTTGATCAATCTACTTCTTTATCCGGTTTTAAGACATAATCATATTATCCTTGAGAGTGCAAAGAATGTTGGCTTGAGATGTGAGGGTTTTTTTACCTACTGCACTTTAGAGATTCCTGGTAAATAGGATAGTACTAATGGGGGATTTTGGCCATAGACAACCTCAAAGGGATTCATGTGAGTGGCACCATGATAAATTGTATTATACTGCCATTTGGTTAGAGATAACTACTAGATCCATTGGGTTTGTTTCTATGAAGTAAAGTACCTCAAATATGCTTCCAAGAAATTTTTGACAACTTCAATTTGACCATAATTTTGGGGTTGATGTGTAGTTCTAATATTCAATTGTGCGCACTATAGCTAAAAAAACTCTTGCCAAAAATGGCTAGTGAAGGTGGGGTCACGATTCATCACAATTGTGTGCAACATACCATGAAATTTAAATATATTATCCATGAATACTTGAGAAACCATAGAGGCATTGAAGAGGTGATGGAGAGCACAAAATGAGCATATTTGGATTGGTGATCAACCATAACCATGATTACAGATTTATTACCAGATTTTAGTAACCCCACAATGAAGTCCATAGTAATGTTAATCCATATAGCTAGAGGAATGGGTAAATGTTGTATTTCACCTAAAGGTTTCACTATCTCTCCCTTGTGTTGTTGGAAAATGTCACACTCTACCACAAAAGTGCATATGTCCTTCTTCATGCCTTTCGATAAAAATGAATGTTTGAGCCTTTCATATGTTTTATGAAACTTGGAATGACCTACTGTGGGGGAGGAATCTAGTTTAGATAAAATATATGATTTAAATGTTGAATTTTTGGTCAAATAAATACATCCTTTATAGAAAATCTATTCATTTTTCCAAGTGTATCCCTGATATGCATAGGGTTCCCTTTGAAGTTGTTGGATCATGCTAGTGATCTTGGGATTTGTTATCCATTCTTTGCAGACATCATTCAACCAATCTATTATTATGAAAGGGAGTGAAAAGAGGGACCCTTCCTCTTCATACTTATGAGAGAGAGAATCTCCTATCACATTCTCCTTCCCTTTATAAATTATCTCATAGTCATACACCAACATTTTGATGACCCATTTTTGTTGCTCAAGGGAAGAAATCCTTTGCTCTAGGAAGTATTTTAGGTTGTGATGATCAATTTTAATTTGTAAATGTTGCTTGAGTAGGTATGGACACCAAATATCCATAGCATGCAATATATCCATCATCTCCTTTTCATAAGTGGATTTTCCGAAGTGCCTCTCACACAGTTGTTTCTTGGTAAAAGCTAATGGTCGTCCCTCTTGCATGAGTCCTACTCCAACAACGTTACATGAGGTGTCACATTCCAAGACAAACGCTTTAGTGAAGTTGGGCAGAGAGAGTACTAGGCTTGTATACATTCTTTAAGTCAGGGAAAATTTTAAGGATCCATACTTATCTTAAAGTGTATAAACATTAGTGAATCTTACTAATTCTTAAAATTTCAACCACAAAATGTTTGGCAATAGTTTTGTAAAAGTACCAAATTTCTAAGATTTTATATAATTTCTAGAAAATTTTGGTGATCCTTAGAGTGAAATATTTTTATCTTATAGAATTTGGGCGAAGCACTTTAGAAAAAAATAGAAATTGACGAATATTTTTTTAGATAAAAACATGGAAAATTATCCCATGGGAAAAATTTAGGCCCTAAATTTTTCCATGCTTAAAGTACTTGAAGGCCCATTGGGTGACATCATTCCAACCAGAAGAATTATCTTTTAGTAAGGTTGTGAGGGGAGCTACAATCTTATCATAGTTCCTTATGAAAGTTCTTAATAACTAGCAACAACAAGAAAACATCTTAAACTTTTAATATTTTTAGGGTGAGACCAATCCTTAATTGCTTCATTTTTTTTGGATCCATAGACACACCATTATGACTAACAATATGGCACAAATATTCCAGTTTAAGGACAATAAAGGCACATTTGGACCACTTAAGAAATATTTGATGATCGACAAGTAGTTGTAAGACCTAATCTACATGGGTGACATAGGCTTTGCAAGTTTTACTATAGAGAAATTTTTTATATACCAAGATAAAACAATGTAGACATGGTTTAAATATTTTTTTTCATGAGGCTCTATAGCATGGAAGGTACATTGAAAAGGAAAAAAGGCACCACCAAAAACTCATCATGTCTTTCATAGGTGAGAAAAATATTTTTAGGAATATCCACTCCTTTCACGTCAATTTGGTGATAGCTTAAGTGGAGATTGAGTTTGGAGAAGAATTGAACACCCTTGAGTTCATCCAAAAGGTCACCAATGACTGGAATGGAAAATTTATCCTTAACTATCAGATTGTTTAGACCTATAAAATTAGGACACATGCACGGAGTTCCTTCTTTCTTGAGGACCATGACATCTAATGACAAATAAATTCTAGTACCGGGGAAGATGACACAAGTGGTGATAAACTCTTGGACTATATTTTCTGTTTTACGTTTTGGGGAAAATGAGTGGTGACACATGCGTGCATTGAGTGGGATGCTACTAGGTATGAGAAAAATAGAATGATCATGCTTGCCTCAGGAGAGTGGTAGTCCTTGTGGAGATGCAAAGATAGATTGTTGTTCAACCAAGACTAATTGAATGTTAGGAAGAATGGGCTGAGAAGGTGTCTCAAAAGCTTGAATGGCATGGAATTGAGCAACAATGCCCAAATGACCCTTTTTAAGAATACTTTCCATATGGTGGGAGTTTAATATCCCAAGAGAGATGGCTATGATTCCTTTAAAAGTGTAGTTATGCCCCTCCTACTGGAAACTCATGTATAACTTAGGGAAATACATGGTGATGGGGCCTAATGTTCGTAACCATTCAACACCTAAGACAATGTCACAACCACCCATTTCAATAGAAAACATGTGGGTTTTCATGGAATAATGACCCTTTTGAAGCCTCACTTTTTTCACAAAAACCACTACATTTCATAGAACCTCCATTATCAATAATGATTTGGAAGTTGTTCACATCATGGATGTAGCAATGGGTTTCTTGGGCTACACAAAAATGAATGAAGGTATGGGTGATACCACTATGAATTAAGACAATATTTGATGTAGCTAATCAATATGAGGGTTTGTGGAAAAAAAATACCATTGAAGTCAAGTAGAGAAATTTGTGGTTCAACATTCTAGAGATCAAACAAGGGAATGCCTTTAAAAGATGGAAAAAGATCCTCCAAAGGTATAGATTCAAATACATCATTAGAAATGTTCTCTGAAATAGACATAAAGATTTTTTGTCCTTGCATTTATGCCAAAGGAAATATTTCTCATCATGGTTGTAAAAAAGACCTTTAAGTTGGCACTCCACAATTTTAGCTCGGGTTAACTTGTGTATATTGAGAGGTGCAGAG
>JASDQU010684672.1:39160-63543 GCA_032191745.1 Picea mariana
TGGGAACCAACTACCATTCTGCAACAATTTCCTCATCTCAAGCCTTGAGGACAAGGTTGTTTTTAAGGGGGAGGACATGTTAGGGAACTAACCTCCCTAACCCCTCATGTAGGTATAATAATATATTTCCATGTAATAAAGGCCAATATTAATAAGGCCTATCAATAAGGAAGAATAAGTAAAGTGTAAGAAGACCTAATAGAAGCTTTCGCTTCTAGAAGGATCTTCCTCTAGATTATTCTTTTGGATATACATATTTAGTATAAATATGAGTAGAGGGTATGAGAAGTTTTGTCTTGGATAATATTGTAATAGAGCTCTGCTCTGCTGGAGGTTTCCCCCTGGAAGAGGCAAGTGAACATTGCTATCATTAATCAAGGTGCTCTTTCTGATGTTATTATTCTGCTATTATTCTGGTTATATCATTGTTGTTCTACCATTTCTAGCTAATTTTTTTGTTGTTCTACATACTATTTTATATTTGGAATACTACAGTTTATGTATCTTTAAACCAAAATAAAGTTTGAACAAAAAGAATATTTCTTTTTAACTCAAAAATGAATAATGAAATATAAGCACATGTCTTCTTTTACACTCACATTATATTTGAAGAAATATGAAACCTTTAATGATACCTTTGCAGTGTTATGATGATAGTTGTTGTACTAAATCATCACATTCATGGTAGTAGATAAATCTAAGAAGAAATTAAGAGCATGGAGGTAATACAAAGAAAGAGAAATCACATAATCTGAAACATAAAAGTTTGTGTCTTCAAAACTTGCAGAGATTTTTTTTATTAAAACTTAAGCTCAGGCCAAAAAATATCTCTTTACATTGAGTTCTCATGAAAATTTATACAAGATAGGTCGAAACCAAAAAATGTTATTCGATCCTATTTTTTAGAAAATTGAGATACAACAAAAATCTTTGACTCCCTAAAAATAGGACAACTGGAGGAGTCAATTCCCAATTTTCTTCTTCTTTGATGAGTCACCCTGCTAACAGTTGGAGGAGAATATTTCAAGTTGCATATGAAGGGTATCTGAAATATTTCATTTGTCTGAATGCGATATCCAACTTAGTGTATTTTTTGTATGTAGGGGCATGTGAGAATAAGTTCTCTTTGTCTGCCATAAAAGGTAGAAGTCATCTATGAGAAGGTCAACAATGGTTTGACATCTTAGAGTATTGGTCATGTTCTGAAACTTATCATATTTTTCTTTGGCGATAAACAAAAAATTTATATAGTTTTCATATGAAAATAACTTTCCATCTTTATTTCAGGCCGAAGGTAACCCACTTTTCACTAAATTCTCAAATTTGTAAAAAAATATTCCACGTTCCTTTTTAGTGTTATGCATTCCTTCCGATATTTTTTTATTATATTCCTTTTTGTGAAAATTCTTTCAGTTTATATCACCATTGTCGTTTTTCCATTAACACCTTTCCTCAACAATGTTTCTCTAGAATTGGAATTCAAGAATTTTATGATTTGAGTGTCTACTTATGGTCTTGTTCCCAATTCATGAAATGATTTATCTATTACCTCATCTACTTCATCTACCAATAACATTTCATCATCTTTGATTTTGAAGTAATCCCAAAGCCTAGCTACTTCACTGATAATTTCATCCCAGATGAGATGCTTGGCTCCTACGAAATACAATTTACTTGACAATTTAGTCTTCATCTGCTCCATATCAGTTAACATATTATCCTTCAAGTTCTGATATTCTAAAATAAATTTGTCTTGATCTTTGATATCCTCTTTCTGCTCTAAGTTTTTTTTCTTTGGGATTTCAATTTCAACACCTTTTAGGTTTAGATCTGCTAATGCCCTTGATAGTCCATCTGTTGGATCTCATGTTTCTGCTACTTGAAGAGAAGAATATCCTCCTTGTAAACTTTCAATATGTTTTTCATACATTTCCATATGTTCTCCCATCTCTACCATTTTCTTCACAAGCTGATCTTTCTTTGCCTGGATTGCCTGGAGTTCTGGAGTCTGTACATGGTCAATTCCTAGTATTTTTAGCTTTTGTTTCAAAACTTGGTTTTATTTTTCTTTTTCTTTCATCAATGCTTGTATCGATGCATCATCTTTTGCATTCACTTCAAGTTCTATTATCCATTGTTCTATCTCCTCCACTCTTATCTTTCTAGTCATGGTAGCCAACTTTTCATTTTTTAATTGAGTTCTAAGTTTATCATTGATGGCTTGAAGTTTACTGATTCCAAGATTAACTATCATAGCATCTATGTTTATCATCTCTGTAGTTTGTTTGTGCAATACAAATTTATCCAAAGGATGTACATTATTTAAATCAATAGAGATGTTTCTTACTTTTTTCTAATCCTGGCTCCATGATTGCTATATTCAACCTCTCTTTCTCATAATCTACAATTGAGATCATTCTGACCTGATATGAATTATGGTCATAGAATTTTGGAATCATACTCTTATTGATACTTGAACCTGCCTTTCTATTTTTCATGAATTGATAAACTTGATATAATTGATTTGATTGATCATTAGTTCCTAAATCTGTTTCACTTTGACCTGTCACACCTTTGAGATTTTATGAAGATATCACCTCTATAATCATAACATGGACCTTTTTATTTGGAAGTATTTATTCAAGCAATTATGGATCTCCTTCTTATCCAATTTATTCTAGCTTCGGATTTTTGGATGATACTTCTTCCTCTGTCTCTGAATTCTTTAAGGCATACTCTGAATGTTTCCTTTTGTATGTATTTTCAAACGGTTGTGGCATTTGTGTGATTGGAGATTTTGTTGAATGGTAAGATGCTTTACCATGGATTTGCAGAATTTTTAGTACATCTTGCTAACTATCTTGGTTTTCCAATAGTTCAAGTTTCTCTTATTTCTCATGTTAATAAGGACTATGCCCATGTGAAATTATTTTTGTTGAAGTTATGCCATGTGGGTCATAATTCCATGGTTCTCCATGTTGTAATCCCAGAGTTGAAAGCATCTTTGTTGTTACCTGTAGTGTTGATCTGGTATTGACAATGAAATGACCTACTTCCTTATTTAATTTAAAAGTCACCTTATACTTATTTTTCACAAAATGAATTTCATCAGAGTTCAATATTTTCGTAACATATTCAAGAGAAAAAATTCAGGGAGTCATGAAAACAGACAAGCGAAAGGGAGAAAGTTGACAACCATAAACCCTAATTTCAGTATAATGTTAAAAAACATACCAATCTCCCACTCTTTTGTATGGGCTTAATTGTAATAGTTTTTTTCACTCATGAAATATTCTAGGAGGAACCTGACTATGAATAATTTGGCAAACTTTAGACATAAACTGATCCACATACTGTGAAAATTCAACATTCAAAGGTTTCTTCAATATCACATAAGTTTAGTGAGTAACTGAGGTTGTATTACTAAGATCATCTTCAATATTTAGCCCTAGATGCATAAAATGAAAGACTTGTGTGAACAGAAAAAGGTGGACCATGAAGACTCAAATTCAAAAAGCTGGTAATGAATTTGATATGCTAGAAATTAGGCATAGTTCAATTTAGTGATAGGTTTGGCTGTAATAGGGCAGATCAAAACCATAATCCCTAAGACAAACATATTCATCAACTGTTAAATAATTATTTTTTCCCAAAATCATTGAAATCATTGAAACAATTTTCTACTAATTCTCACAAAAGAGATTTGTTTGAAGGGTAACATTATCATCAAGAACATCAATATTTGTACAAAGGTATGACTGTAACAGGATAAACCTATGTTTTAATTCCAACTATGTGAAACATTTGGCTGCTACTAACTCGTATAATGGCTTACTATCGGGATTCAGTGGACATCTCATCATCTCATTAATGGTTTGAGCATTTAATTCGACGATAACAAACCCAAATGTGGAAATAATGGCTCTCTTGGATGGCACATAATTTTCAGTACACCACACTACAAATTATGGAAAATAGTAAACTTGAGGTACCATGAATTTGACGAGGTCGTATTCCCATGCATAATAATGGTCGACCAAATCCCAAAAACCCTGGTTTGCTTGTTGGTGTAGCATAGAGGGATCAAATGACACGACAAGATCGAAACCATGGATCTACAGAATGTTCAATACATCTTGCCAACTATCTTGGTTTTCCAATAGTTCCAGTTTCTCTTTTTGCTCATGTTGATAAGGAGTCGTCCCATGTGAAATTAGTTTTGCTGAAATTATGCCATGTGGGTCATAATTCCATGGTTCTCCTTGTTGTAATCCCTCAGTTGAAAGCATCTTTGATGTTACTTGTAGTGTTGATTTGGTATTGACAATGAAAGGACCTACTTCCTTATTTAATTTAAAAGTCACCTTATACCTATTTGGAACAAAATGAATTTCATCAGAGTTCAATCTTTGCCTAATATATTGAAGACAAAAAATTTAGGGATTCACGAAAACAGACAAGAAAAAGGGAGCAAGTTGACAACCATAAACCCTGATTTCAGTATAATGTTAAAAAACATACCAATCTCCCACTCTTTTGTCTGAGATTAACTGTAATAATTTTTTTCACTCAAGAATTATCTAGGAGGAACCTGATTATGAATAATTTGGTAAACTTTAGACATAGACTGGCCCACATACTGTGAAAATTCAACATTCAAAGGTTTCTTCAACATCACAGAAGTATAGTGAGTAACTGGGGTTGGATTACAAAGATCATCTTCATTCTTTAGACCTAGATGCATAAAATGAAATACTTGTGTGAATAGAAAAAGGTGGACTAGGTAAGACTGGTATCTGAAGCTTCTCAGAGACTCCAATTCATAAAGCTGGTAATGAATTTGATATGCTAGAAATTAGGCATAGCTCAATTTAGTGATAGGTTTGGCTGTAATAGGGAAAATCAAAACCATAATCCCTAAGACAAACTCATCAATTGGTAAATCATTATTTTTTCCCAAAATCATATAAATCATTGAAATAATTTTCTACAAAGTCTCAGGAAAGATATCCGTTTGAAGGGAAGAAATATCATCAAGAGCATCACGATTTGTACAAAGGTATGATTGTAACATGCTAACCCTATCTTTTGATTCCAACTCTTTGAAACATTTGTCTTCTACTAACTCGTATAATGGATCACTATCAAGATTCAATGGACATCTCATCATCTCATTAATAGTTTGAGGGTTTAATTCGACGAGAACAAACCCAATTGTGGAAATAAAGGCTCTCTTGGATGAGAAATAATTTTCAATGCACCACACTACAAATTCTGGAAAATAGTAAAACTGAGGTACCATGAATTTGGAGGGGTCGGATTCCCATGCACAATAATGGTCGACCAATTCCCAAAAACCCTGGTTTGCTTACTGGTGTAACTGAAAAGACAAGATCGAAAACATCCCTATTTTTTTCGACAAGATCTTCTTCTACGGGGTTTACATTTTTCTTACTTTTTGTAGGTTGGGATGTTTGCATTATGATAGTGATAACGTAAAGGATAAGAAGGATTTAAATTTACCCGTGGAAGGTGATGATTGAGACAAGTATCGGGCTGGAGTAATGATGTCAAATATTTGTAGAGAATCTTAATCGGGTGCCAGAATTCTTCACAAAATCAAAATAAATTAAACATTTATCCCTTTACCCTTTTTATCTTCCAAAATGGATTCGTGTCTTTATATAATTGGTGGAAAACTAATAACAATTTTAAAATTTCTACCTCTTTCATCAAATGATGTGACGCTGGACACATGTCGAATCCATGTCTATTGTTGGGGGGTCAAGCGTGGAGCACGCACGGGGGGGGAATCAAATATAGAGGGTTGATCTGATGATTCGAGCGTGAACAATATCTACAAGAAATAAAGACGTTTTATTAAAATAAAACTTTATAATAATCACAAATACACAAGACAATACTAAAATTTAAACAAAATCTAAACTAAAATGTAGTTTAAACTATATAATAAAGGCTTAGAAATGCCCTTCATTTTATTAAAAATAAAACAAAAGTATTCAAAAAATCCTATGAAAAAGAAACTTCATAAAAAATTAATCTAAATATTTTTTTTATCATTTTATATATTTTAATTTTTTTGTTTTATTTTTATGCAACTAAATTTTTTACAATTCTAACTTATAGATCATTGAAAATTCCAAATTTATAAAATTTGGACTATGTTACAACATCTAGCTCCATTTAGGGATTGTGTCTCCCTGCGAGACACTAAAGAACATGCATACCAAGTTCCTTTTATTGGGTTATGGAGTCATTATTATCCATTAAACTAATAAGATAGTCCCAGTGAATGGTGTTTTGTCCATGAAATCAAAACAACTCTTCTTCTCACTTATAAATTAATCTATGGTTGAAGAAATTGAATGACCACCAATTTCAGAATTCAACATGTTTATGTAGAATATGAACGAAAAAGGTAAAAGGATTTCACTCATCCAAATTTACTCTGGAGTTGTTTATGGTAATATAAGTCTAAATTTTGGCTAAGGAATCAAATTTGTAATTAGTGTTTTCTGCTTCAAGGATTTTTTTTATAAATATTTTAAAGAGTATTTAGGTCTGAATAAAGTTGTTTATTGGAAAATTAATTTTAATTGAGTATTATAATGAAGATACTCATTGACATTCTTCCTCATTCTCATGGTGTTGCTACACTGCCAAAAAATGTCCATAGCCTATGGTGTAGTCACCCTGACATTGCATGTCTTGCTTCAATGCTAGTGAACGTCCATAGCCCTTGTGAAGATACCTGCATTTCCCAATTGAATTTCCTTTCACCAACTCTATTAGTTGTTTGACATTTTATAGGAGATGGGGGCAATCAATATGCTTTTTGACATTTAAGGGATGATGTTTGTTAATCAAGAATGAGTCAGATATGCTTGAGTTATAAAGTATACCTATAGGTTTTTCATTCTCTTAGATATAACCCCATCCTTTCCAAAATATCTTATTTTAGTAATATGCCTTGAGTAAAACAACAAATTACAAGTTTGAATCTAAATCCGTTTCTTAGAAATATATTACATAAAACATACCTTTTCAAATTTAGTGAGTGTATTAACATATTCTCCTTTATGGCCTTTAGTTAACATGTTAAAATCCTAATAAGTGGTTTAAGACATTGTTTTTTTAGAATTTGAGAAGGGAAAAGATTGTTTATTTATTTTGATAAATCCAAATTTATTTCTATCCTAAATTTTCTGAAAACAAAGAAATGACTTAAAGAAAAATCAAAGGAAATCGACTATATACAATGAGTGGAAGAATGACTATCTAAAATTGAATAAAGTGTTTCAGGAATCTCCCATTGATAAACAATTCTAGCAAATTTCCTTCTGAATTCTGAAGATAAAATGAATTGTTTCCCTCCACTGCAACAATCTTGTATGGTCCCAACCATAAATGATCAAACTTTCCATGTTTTCTAGGATCTTCTCTCTCACTATCCCATTTTAGTACTAGATCACCAGGAGAAAAATTCCTCTGTTTTTCTCTTCTGTCAAAGATAGTTTTCATCTTGTCTTGATATTCTTGAATTTTTTGGTCAACTTGCTCTCTAGTCTATTGTACTTCAATCAACTGGTTTATTATTCTGGTAAGGTCATTAGGTTCTTCTTTAGTATCCTACATCAATTTCATGAAAGGCAGAGCAAGGTTAATAGGGAAAGAAACGTCGATGCCATAAATCAATTGAAAATGAGAGATACATGTAGAGCTTTTTAGTGATGATTATGTTGGCCCAGAGTGCAAATTTTAAATGAGAGTGCCAAGATTTCTTATTTTCAGTTAACACTATCTTGATAAACCTCATTATACTTCTATTTGATGATTCAACTAATCCATTACCAAAGCAAGGTGCAATTTTTTTTTTGTTTTTATGAAGGAAGACAACAACGAACGGTTAACCATGCCCAGATGACGAACACACACATGCCGATCAGGCAACAGACAACAACGACTCAACATCAGTTGGGCGAACATGCGTGAATAAAAAATAAAATCGACTACCCGTCTGAAACAACATGACAACGCCTGCAAGCTAAGGATGACATCACAATACTGACACAATGACCTTGACACCCAATAACTAGAACCTCTATGCACGTAACCCAACCTATCCAGACCACAGACTCAAGACAAATCTGACATGCTAGGAGACCGAATAAATGACAAGAAGACGATACCCATACACCCAAACAACGGTTTGACAGGATGCCAGATGACACCACTTGAAATCAAATTGCGCAACTGACCGAAGGATTCTTGACTCCTACAAGGCAACACAAGTGGTGAAACGACTGTGACCAACCTCCTACAAGGAAACCCAAGTGGTGAAATGACTTTGAAAACACTGTCGCACCCTTCATCTGATCAAACAGATCATCAATCCTCGAGAATGGATATTGATTCTTGATCGTCGCCTTGTTCAATGACGGTAGTCAGTGCAGAGTCTCCACAACCCATCCTTATTTCGTATGAAAATAACAGGCACGCCCCACGGTGACACACTTGGACGTATAAGTACCAGGTCCAACAACTCCTTCAATGCATTCTCAACTCCTGTAACTCCGGGGTTGAAATACGATAAGGCATTCTCGTTATTGGTTCAGTCCCCGGTTTTAGGTCTATGGTAAACTCTAATTCCCTCTCTGGCGACATCCCAGGTAAATCCTCTAGGAATACGTCCACAAAATCTCTCACCACCAGTAAGTGTTCTAGACCTTCTGCTACTCCCTTTTCGTTTATCGCAAGGATCACATAAAGCTTACAACCCTTGCGTATTCTCTTCTGTAACTGCAAGGAGGAGATGAACCTCAGGGATACTCCCTGGTTCCGACCTAAAATCACACGTTTTTGTCCCTCATCATCGACCAAGATCAACCATTTTTTCTTACAGTTGAGTATCGCCTCATGCGATTCCAACCAGTCCATACCGATCACGACGTCCTAAGATCCTAAGATCATGACGTACAGGTTGTCCCTGTTGATAAAATCTCCCATGTTAAGGGTACAACATATAACCTTTCCTCCAACCTTTTGTTTGTCTCTTGAAGCCATCTCTACAAAGCTAAACTCATCTTGTTCTATTTCCTTTACCTTAATCCTTTTTAGTGCTGGACCAGAGATGAAACTCTCGGTAGCACCGAGATATATCAAATACTAAGGGTCTCGTCAGTGATGGTACCTAACATCTCGAGCATAGTCGACTGGTGCTCTGCTTGAATGTTATTCACCACTGAGAGAATCCAATGGGCCTTGCCCAAAACTCCTATGGTAGTGGGTCCGACTGATCCAGATGCTCCAGACCTTTCCTCTGGCCAGTAATGCTGGTAATGTGGCTCCCCACAATTCAACAAACTTTCTCCGGTCCAGTATTCCTGGTACCCAAAGTAGAAGCTGAATTCTCACAATAAGGACAAACTCAAACTTCTTGACCTTAAGTTTCTAGGTAAATTGGTGCGGATCATACCGAAGCATCTCCAAAACAGGCCTCGTACTTGGGCACCGTGCGGCTGCCTCGTCGCAAGGCTTTGAACTCATTGAGTTGATGCTCAATGAATTCCTCAGAAATATACCTCTCCTGTAACTGTTCCTCAAAAATTTCCCATGACACGTCATCGACGACCATGTTCAAATGTGGCAGGAGCATTTTCTGCCATAGAACAACGCTCCCCTTTAGTTGAAAGACCACCCTATGGACCTTCAGGCTGGAGGTCATAATCGTGAAGCGTGAAGAACAACGCCTTGCTCTACAACCATGCCTCGACGACACAACCATCCACAACACTCGTGGACTTGAGAACTCAACTCTCTCGAGTTCCCAGTGGATGCTAATGGTACTAGCTAGGGCGTGTTGTGGACCCTCAGGGGTACAGGTGCCCTGGCCTCCTCTCAGTACCGATGGTGAATCAAGGCCCTTTGACATTACCTGAAAGGGCTTTGTCAGACCATTATCATACCTTATAGCAAGCAAATCCATCCCAAGGACTCTCCCTTCCCCTTGGGGGTTTGATTCCTAGGGTGCGGGAACTTCTGGAGGCGTCGCACCTCCTTCCATGGCACCACGTTGCGAACCTCTGAGGCGTCTTCTAAATGCTATCACCACAAGGAAACATTAAGGTTTTTAATTAACGCAAGGGTTAATACTCACGGGTTTGCTGCAGTGGAAAGCCTGACGATCCATAGTCCTAGGGTTGAACCCGCTCTGATACCATATGTAACAACCCAACGTTACGATTACAAGCGAAGCAAGGTGAAAATTATTTTTTTGTGTTTAGGAAGGAAGACAATGACGAACGGTTAACCACACCCATACGATGAACACACGCATGCCGATCAGGAAACATACAACAACGACTCAACGCACTGAACAACGATCAGCTAGGCGAACATGCATGAATAAAAAATATAATCGACTACCCGTACGACACAACATGACAACGCCTGCAAGCTAAGGACGACATCACAATCCTGACACAACGGCCTTGACGCCCAGTAACTAGAACCTCTATAGCGCGCAACCCAGCCTATCCAGACCACAGACTCAAGACAAATCTGATGCAATAGGAGACCGAATAACTGACAAGAAGACGATACCCATACACCCAAACAACGGTTCGATAGGACACCAGATGACACCACTCAAAATTAAATTGCACAACTAATCGAAGGATTCTTGACTCCTACAAGGAAACCCAAGTGGTGAAATGACTGTGACCACCCCCTTTTACAGTTCGACTTAAGGCACATGGCGCATAGTAGCCAATCACTGTTAAACTATTAAATGTTTAGTGAATAAAGCTATTAATCCCTTGCCCATAAATCTCACACAAGATATTAAATTAATACGCCGATAACCATTAAGACTAACAACCCTATTGATTCAACATTTAAAAATTTTGTCTAACAAAGATACTCCTATTAAGTTTAATAAAAATCTAATAAATCTTTTTTTTTTTAAATAAAAAAGGTGGAACCTGCTATATTAGATAGGCAAAAAACTTTTACAGAGTGTACAAAAAAGTAGGCCTAACGTCACCAAAAATGTTGCCGATAGCCGGAAACCAGCATAGGTGGATAGCAGATAGCAGTAGCAAGATAAAACGTAAAACAAAGTAGCATCTGTCCTGCCCGGAGGAAACCAGGACAGATGTCTACAGTCCAAATATACATAAAACAGTAACAAAGTAAACTAGGAACCAAGAGCATAAAAACCTAGGTGCCAGGTGACCTGTCATCCTCACTCTTCTGCCACGTGAACCCAGCCGGGATGGAAAAAGATTGCGCGCAGAGGGGGCATTTTCGCTGAGCTGGAGCATTGGATAATGCATCAAGGAGCATATCCATGCGTTGTCCCATGATGAGGACCCGGTGCTCCAGGTCAGACATGTGGCCACGAAGGTCAAACACAAGAGCCAGGTGCTCATCCCGAAGGAGAGATCCATGCAAGCTGCCACCCACATCCACCGAGTCCACCGCCACTCCAGTACCAACGTCGGATGCCCTCTGTTCCACAGCAACCTTTGCATCCGTCATTCCTGCATCCTTCGCCTGTATGTCGTCACCGGGCCAGGGGATTTCTTCCACAATGCAGCTGGGGATGTAGTCGTCCTGTGTCAGGAAGGGAATGCGTATCTCCTGGTGAGTCGCCTCAGTGGCACGGGTCTCTTCTACCAGCGTCAGGTCCTCCATGAACGGGTCTTCCACCACTATGCAGGGGGGAACTCCTCCTCATCTGGTGTATTGGTCTTGACGTCGCGGCTACAGCCAGCTCCTGGTTCAGCTATGGTGGCGAGCAGCGCCAATTTCTCTGCCCTGGCTTTTTTCCGGAGAATGGAGGTCGCTAGAGCCAAGGCGCGCTCCAATTTCTCTTTCTGTCGCCACTGCGCCTTGTGTGCCTCCCAGGCCGCGCCACGATGAGGTTTGCCTTCCGAACCATGTTGGAAGAACAAAGTGAATACAGTAAAAGGCAGGTGAGCCAGGACGAGAGCAAATTTAGATGCAGGGCATGAGCAAGCGTAACCTGTCTTGCATTATACAGAAAAAAATACGCTGAGAGTGCAGAAAGTCTGGGCGCGAATAAAGCTGGATTGCACCAGAGCGTCCCAGCGAGAATTAGAGTCGAGGCAGGTGCAAACTGCCCATAGAAAGTCACATAACCAGGGGCCAAGGTGTTAAACCCGCGCTGTCCAGGCATATAGAAAGTCACATAACCAGGAGCCAAGGTCATCTGCCCACACTTAACCTCTCCCATCCCGAGTGCGCTGTGGTCGTTAATGAACGCGCGAGGGAGGAGTCCTTCTGTCTTGTGGCTACTGCTATGGCTGTCCCCCATCGTTAATGCTAGCTTGTGGGTGGCGACCATCGACATTTAAGCCCAGGCCGAGTGCGCTTCCAGCTGTCATCATATAGCCGCGTGTCACCCCATCCGGGGATCTAATAAATCTTAACTGTTACATCATTTAACATTAATTTCTATGATCATCTACCTTTATTTTCTTCAGGTTCAATTTACTTAAAAATTAAACTAGTTAAGGTATTTAAGTGAAAGAAAAAGTTGGATTACAAGTGCCACTAGAAGAAGGTTTAAGTAAGGTTGTTCTTATTGAGAATGCACAATCATTTAATTGGCTGACAATTATAGGTTAATGATGCCTAACAAAGGTAATGTTGTCTTCCAAGGAGTGGTATCACTATCTATAATTTAAATAATAGTATCGACTTATTAAATACATTGAGATTAGAAACACAGGGATATTTCCATATTCCACGCGGTAATTATCCAAAATAAAAACTCTATCCATGAAGATTATAAGATATGGCTGGGTGTTAATAAGTCAAGCTGGGTATTAAATGATAAGCTATCAACATTATTTAAACGTGAGTGAACCCACGATGAGATTTGCTGGAAAAAGGGGTGAAATTGAACCTATCAAAAAAATGGGTCTCAACCCACCAATCGCTGTGTGAATTAAGTTTTAAGGGCGAAATTGAACTTTAGGAGAAACAGATCGCTGCCATAAATTCGCTGTGTAAAAAAAAATACGTTTTAAAGGTGAATTTAGATTGCCCCAAAAACGTGGAACGTTGCCCAGCCAAATCACTGTGCGAGATACATTTTAAAAGAGAAAAATAAATACTAAAATGAGTGGATAGCTACCCAACCAAATGCAGTGTGGAAACAACTTCTATCCATCCATCTAGGGGATTCGCTTCCAGAGGAGGGATAAAATCGTTGACCACCATTTAAAACGCTTCCATTCATAAGGAGAGATAGCACAAACGCTGACTGTCGTTATATTAAAAACGTTGGCAGTCATTAAAACTAAACACCATGGCTGTCATTATAATAATAAAAAAAACGTAGCTACACGCATGTCACCTGTCAGACACGCGTAGTCATGAAGCGGATGAAGCATTGTTATCCTTAAACTAAATCATTGTACAATGAAAGTGCTACCCACAGAATCGGTGCCACTCCAGTCATACATAAAAATCATAGTTTCAAGTATATCAATGTCCTTGAATAGGATTAACAATATAAGAAGGAATTTGGCCATAGTTTAAATGGTGGGTCATTGTCCCGATATAATATTGTTGTCTTTTATTTCATACAATACACATAATATAATTTATGTCAATTATGATATGGATGTCAAGGTGTTGAAACGCAGTCATAAATATGATTTAAAATTGTTGTTGGTATAAACACTATCATTCATTATGATTTTTTTTTTTTAAATCGCAGGTTGTACATCTATAATTTGCAGTCCAAAAAAAATGCTATCAACATAGTTGATCTGATAAAATCAACAATGTTGTTATAATTCGCTCCAACAGTGCTGTCTACAATCTATGATAATGCTATCTAACTATATGGTCCATAACTATCGATGATGAGAATGCAGATAACATATATAAAAATATTAACTGAAACACTATCATAATGAAATAAATTGCAGTCTAGAATGATAGGTTGGAAGTCTGAAGAATGTGATAACTAAGGGTAAATTTGCCGGTTACATTCGCCAACAAAAAACATTAAATTGCAGAGGGGAATATCGTTGTTGAGTGCTTGCAAGGAGCCACAAAATTTGTAGTGGTTACGTATCCAGATTACAAGGTATAAGAGGGAGTTGTTGCGAAATTTTAACTACAATCATTGAGTGCAAGAAGCCAAGGAGAGTGGGTAGAATGTTGGGTAAAAGTGGGTGAAAATGCAGAGATTAAGTAAACATAGTGATTGCATGCCAAGATCATTTAGAACGCAGGAGGATATATCAAAATGCAGAGCCCAAGAAAACGAAGAGATCAACGCAGAGATTGGGCCTTCAACTCAGAGGTTATCAATCAAGGAAAAGCATGAATAATCCTTTAAGGAAACACAAGGGTTTTCAGAGTTTACGCAATCAAACGCAGAGGTACTCAATCGCCAGAAGGTGAAATGACCATCAATAAACCAAGAACAATCAACATGGGCAGACGACTAGGCAAACACATCCTTCACTCATCATCCACGCACAAAAAAGAAGGGCGTTTAGATCTATAGGTCTATTAACACCGAAGTGACAACCGTCGATCTGGCTCCTGGCTGACTGCTCAGGCGATGACTGATGAGCTAGGGACGAGGGTGAAGTAAGAAGCGCAAACTCATCACAAAATCAATAAAACCATAGGGCGGAACATGCAGGGATCGAAAGCCAAGGGATTCAATCAACAACGAGCTTAAGGCTATGGGGGATTAAGTTATCAATTAAAATTCTAAGTCAAACATTTTCTTTACCCAATTAAAAATAAAGAATTGAAAGCGTGAGGTATAATAAGAATCTAAGATGCAGAATCAAGTAAGCATACAGTAGCCCAAGTCGTCTGCTCTGAGTCGTTGTCACGCGCGCTCCGTGCCTCTCCCGCTTACCGACCGATGAGACTTACCGGTACCTCCCAGCCAACGCTAGGGGTACTCTTCTTCCCCCTTAGCCCCCCGAGCTGCAAAGGGGCCACGCACAATGAACCAAAGATCAACTAGCTCCCAGCTCGCCTCGCAAGGCCGAGCTACCACTCCTCACCGAGCTGGGTATCCCAACTCCCACAAGCTAAGTCAGTCAAGTCTAAAATTCTGCAGCGTAACGTTACGCATCACAACAGAGATCCATCATCCTCGTCCTCCCTCCTTTATATAGAGTTTCTAAGTCATTTATTTTCCCAAAATGCCATTTAATTTATTGTTCAATAATTTAATTCATAAAAATCCTCTCTGTACATGTGTCACCCATCCCCTTCATTGCACCATAAATTAATTTCATTAATTAGTTAATTACTCCTATTTCCCTCACCCACCTAAAAGCAATCCTAGAATCTCTCCTAGGTGTCCCCATATTCCCTTACACATTTTAATGACTTACCCTCTTACTAATTCACTAGTTGAGTTCAATTTAGAAAGTTCTTAAATGCTAGATACCTTACTAAGTTAGTCTTTCTGTTTTTTCCTTATGTTTCCTCTTTCTTTTTATGTTTCCCACTTTTTCCTAGTTTCCTAAATATTTTAAATTTCCCTCCTTCTTCTTTCATTTAAAACTCAAATTGGCATGTGCAGAAAATTACCTTTTTAATTAATAAATTTTTAATTAGCATAGTATAACAAACAATTATTTCCCCCTTTTAAATTTTATCCCCCAAAATATTTTTATAAATCAATTGAATTGCTTACCCCCTTCTCGTCACATGATGAATGATGATTATCATTATTATTATTATATATATATATATATATATATATATCACAAGTATCACTTAGACCTAGACGTTATTTTTCTAGGCTGGGCGACATTTTATTAGGGAAATTGTTTAAAATCTTTCTCATCACATTATTCATTCTAAGGCCATATAGGTTTATTCATTTATTATTTAACAACGCGACGTGCCCTTCAGGATGCACTAGGTGCTCCAAGGGTGCCACTCACCTCATTCTGTTTCCCTTGCGCGACGTGCCCTTCAAGATGCACTACGTGCTCCAAGGGTGCCACTTGCCTATTTATGTTTTTCTTGCGTGACGTGCCCTTCAGGACGTAGTCCGTGCTCCAAGGGTGCCACTCACCTCTTGACTGACTTGGTAGACATCAAAAACCCTTGAAGTCAATACTCTGCCCGGTGATCTTGTGAGAGACTAAGGGCCTCTAAGGAATAAGGCCCCTGCCTTATTGCGCCCCCCTTAGAGTCATCGTGAGCGACTGTCATAGTCTGCCCTCACGACATCGTGAGTATTCTTGAACTAAGTAATCGTTAACCTACATTTCAAGCCACGGTGGGAGTGCTAGTAGGGTGTGGCAGGGCTGCTATCCACACCTCTCCCTCAACATCTCTGGTTATCGTACATGACTCCTCTACTCCACATGTGAGTCTGGTCGACAAGCTATCGTCAACTTGCATCATCAACGAATCATGTCAGGAATAATATCCATAATCTTATCATCTAATCATATACAAAAATTTCATATATATACAACAATCAAACCCAAATAGTGCACTCCCTGACTCGATTCAGAGTCCAAGGGTTTCATCGATGCCTCAGCATCCTGGAGGTCCAAATCCTGCACACTCAGGAGAACCAAGTCAATAGAAAAATAACATATAATCACATACATAATGACTCATAATAATAATCAATGGTCAAAGGTATAATAATATGGATCTATTGCAAGCAAGTGTCCTCAAAGAATAAGTTCGCTTAGTGCGCGTAAGAGTGGGATGTTACATACACCCCCTCTTGGTATAAACTTCGTCCCGAAGTTTCACAATATATAAATGCCAAAATAATGTGTATCACAGTATCATAAGTCTATCTATCCAATGAAAATGGAAACTGATGGCGCATATTGTATTCGTCCTCCGAGGTCACCAGGTGCGGACTATAGTTGTCCCACTGGACCTTAACCTCATCTAATGTTCGAAGTCGTAGATGTCGAATGTGATGATCTAGGATGCGGGTCGGCTTAGCCATGAGATCACCCTCATTCGACACCCACAATTTGCTCAAGTCAAAACATGTGTAGGATCACTAATCATATGTCTCAAACAGAGACGTGAAAGACATCGTGCATACGCCTTAAGAATCAGGCAAGGCTAGTCATTAGGCCACGGGCCTCTCTTTTCCACAATATCGTAGGATCCCACGAACTTAGGAGATAGTTTAGCCCCTTTTACGAACTTGATCGAACTCTTATGTGGTTTCCATTGCAAAAATACTCGATCGCCACATTGTAACTACGGTCGACACGATGCTCATCGACATAACTCTTTTGTCGATCTTGTGCTTCCTTGATCCTTTGTCTTATAGTTTTCATTTAATATTCCAATTCTTGGATCACTTCCGGTCCCACCGGGGACCTATCCTCAAGTCGATCCCAACTCAAAGGCATCTGACACAGTCGCCCATAAAGAATCTCGAAAGGTGCCATCTTAATGGCACTTTGGTAACTGTTGTTATAAGTGAATTCTACCAGTGGTAAGAATTCTTACCAATGCTTCTGTTGGTCCATCATGTACATGCACAACATGTCTTCCAAGTTCTGGTTCGTTCGTTCGGTCTGCCTGTCAGTCTCTGGGTGATACACAATACTAAAGTTAAGTCGGGTTCCCAAGGCCTCTTGGGAACTAGTCCAAAATCATCCAGTAAACATCGATCCTCGATCGAATATAATCCTCTTAGGTATGCCATGCAGCCTCCCAATCTCCCTGATGAAAACTCTAGCTATGTCAGGTGCCTGATGCGTCATACGCAAATGAATAAAATGAGCACTCTTCGTCAGAGTGTTGACTACCACAAAAATTGAGTCGTGTCTCCTTGTCGTCAGTGGCAATCCAACGAAATAAACTCCCATTTTGATTCCGAAATAACGTGTGGCTATAGTAACCCTGTTGGATGTCTATGTTTGGCCTTTACTTGCTGACATTCTAGACATCTGGCTAAATAGTTGACTATGTCTGACTTCATTCCTTTCTAGTAGAATAAGGGTTTAAGGTCCACCCTCATCTTCACGACTCTCGGGTGAGCCATGTATACTGCTCTATGAGCTTCGTTTAGGATCAAGCTCCTCAACTCCTCATTCGGTGGTACGTAAATCCGATTTTTAAACCTCAATAATCCATCGTCGTCAACTTAAATCCTTCAAATCTTGGTACCATCATTGTGTTTTGTCCGATAAAACCCTTGACTTCTTCGTACCAGTCATTGTCGCGCTGTAAAGTTAGAATCTTTTTATGTAGATTCGTCTGAAGAGGCAACACCGAAAGATGCGTGGTCTCTGACTCAATGCATCTGCCACTCGGTTCACTGTTCCTTTTATGTAATAAATCTCGAAATCATACTCACTAAGCAGTTCCGACCAACGTCATTGTCATGCGTTCAGGTTGTTTTGCGTAAAGATGTGATGTAGTCCACATTGCTCCGTATTTAGTTTAAATTTTCTCCCAACAAGGTAGTGTCTTCAAACTTTCAAGGCATATACAAAGGCTAACAACTCCAAATCGTGCGTTGCATAGTTTTCCTCATGCCTTCTCAGCTTCGTCGAGATGTAAGCGATCGCTCGATGATCTTGCATCAAGACTCTGCCTAAGCCTTCCTTGGATGCATCAGTGCATACCAAGAAGTCCGCGTCCATGTCTGGGACCTTTATTATCAGTGTTTTTGTCAACAACTCCTTAAGCCTCCAAAATGCCTCCGAGTATTTCTCGGTCCCAACAAACTTCTTGTTCTTATTCTGTAACTCCGTAATCGGGTTTTCTATCTTTGAAAATCCCTCGATGAACCGTCGATAGTATCCTGCTAAACCCATGAAGCCCCGCACTTCTAGGACATTCGTCGGCATAGGCTAGTCCATACTAGCCTCAACCCTTACTGGATCCATGACGATACCTTTGCTAGAGATGACATGCCTTAAGTAGTGAATCCTCGATTACTAAAACAAGCATTTGGGAAACTTCCCCTATGATTTATGCTCTCACAGACACTATAGTACCAAGAACAAGTGCTCGTCATGCTCCTTCGTCGTCCAAGAGTAAATCAAATATCACCCATGAATACTTGGATGAACTTATCCAAGTAATCGCAAAACACCCCGTTCATCAAACTCATCCTCCTTGATCTGTAACTAGCGATACCCTGAACGCAAATCGATCTTTGAAAACACCGTTACACCCTTCATCTGATCGAAAAGATCATCAATCCTCAACATCATATACTAATTCTTGTTCGTCGCCTTGTTCAATGACGATAGTCAGAGTCTCCATGACCCATCCTTCTTTCATATGAAAATAACAGGCACGCCCCACTATAACACACTTGGACGTATAAGTCCCAGGTCCAACAACTCCTTCAGTGCATTCTCTACTCCTGTAACTCCGGGGTTGACATACGATAAGGCGCTGTCGCTATTGGTTAAGTCCCCGGTTTAAGGTCAATGGTAAACTCTAATTCCCTCTCTGGGGGAATCCCAGGTAACTCCTTTGGGAAGACGTCTGCAAACTCTCTCACCACCGGTAGGTGTTCTAGACCTTTCGCTACTCCCTTCTCATTTATCGCAAGGATCACATAAATATTACACCCCTTGCGAATGCTCTTCCATAACTGCAAGGAGGAGACGAACCTCAGGGAAAATCCTCGGTTACGACCTACAATCACACGTCTCTACCCCTCATCATTGACCAAACTCAACTGTTTCGTCTTACAATTGAGTATCGCCTCATGCGATTCCAACCAGTCCATACCGATCACGACGTCCTAAGATCTTGAGATCGTGACGTACAAGTTGGCCCTGGTGATAAAATCTTCCAGGTTAAGGGTATACTCTGTAACCTTTCCTCCAACCTTCTTTTTGAATCCCGAAGCCATCTCTACAAAGCTAAAATCATCCTGTTTGACTGCCTTTACCTTAATCCCTTTTATTGCTGGACCAGAGATGAAACTCTCGATAGCACCAGGATCTATCAAATACTAAGGGTCTAGTCAGCGACGGTACCCGACGTCTCGAGCATAGTCAACTGGTGCTCTGCATGGCGGTTATTCACCACTACAAGAATCTGATGGGACTTGCCTAAAAATCCCATGGTAGTGGGTCCGATTGATTCAGATGCTCCGACCCTTTCCTTTGGGCAGTAATGCTGGTAACGTGGCTCCCCACTATCCAACACACGTTCTTCGGTCCATTATTCCTGGTACCCGAAGTAGAAGCTGAATTCTTACAATAAGGCCAAACTTGAACTTCTTGACCTTAAGTTTCTGGGTAAATTGGTGCGGAGCATACCGAAGCAGCTCCAAAACGGGCCTCGTACTCAGGCACTATGCGGCTGCCTCGTTGCAAGGCGTCGAACTCGTTGAGCTGATGCTCAACAAATTCCTTAGAAATATACCTCTCTTGTAACCGTTCCTTGAATAGTTCCCATGACATGTCGTCGACGACCATGTTCAAATGTGTCAGGAGCATCTTCTGCCATAGAAGAGCGCTCCCCTTTAGTTGAAAGACCACCCTACAGACCTTTAAGCTGGAGGTCGTAATCGTGAAGTGTGAAGCACAACTCCTTGCTCTACAACCGTGCCTCGATGACATAGCCATCCGCGACACTCGTGGACTCGAGAACTCAACTCTCTCAAGTTCTCGATGGATGCTAATGGTACTAGCTAGGGCGCGCTATGGAACCTCAGGGGTATAGGTTCCCTAGGCTCCTCTCAGTACCGATGGCGAATCAAGGCCTTATGACATTACCTGGAAGGGGCTTGTCAGACCATTATCATACCTTACAGCAAGGGAATCTAGCTCAAGGACTTGCCCTTCCCCTAAGGGGTTCGACTCCAAGGGTGCGGGAACTTCTGGAGGCGTCGCACCTCCTTCCACGACACCACGTTGTGAACCTCTGAGGCGTCCTCTAAATGCGATCACCACAAGGACACGTTAAGGTTTTTAATTAACGCAAGGGTTAATACTCACGAGTTTGCTGCAGTGGAAATCCTGGCGATCCACAGTTGCAGGGTTAAACCTGCTCTGATACGATATGTAACAACCCAACGTTACGACTACAAGCGAAGCAAGGTGAAAATTATTTTTTTTTGTTTTTAGGAATGAAGACAACGACGAATGGTTAACCACGCCCAGACGATGAACACACGCATGCCGATCAGGCAACAGACAACAACAACTCAACATACTGAACAAAGATCAGTTGGGCGAACATGCGTGGATCAAAAATAGAATCGACTACCCGTCCGAAACAACATGAAAACGCCTATAAGATAAGGACGACATCACAATCCTGACACAACGGCCTTGACGCCCAGTAAGTAGAATCTCTATGGTGCACAACCCAGCCTATCCGGACCACAGAATCAAGACAAATCCTATGCGCTAGGAGACTGAATAATTGACAAGAAGACGATACCCATACACCCAAACAACGGTTCAGCAGGACGCCAGATGACACCACTCGAAATTAAATTGCGCAACTGACCGAACGATTGTTGACTCCTACAAGGCAACCCAAGTGGTGAAATGACTATGACCAATCCCCTTTACAGTTCGACTTAAGGCACATGGTGCATAGTAGCCAATTACTGTTAAACTATTAAATTTTTAGTGAATAAAGCTACTAATCCCTTGGCCATTAATCTCACGCATGATATTAAATTAATATGCCGATAACCATTAAGACTAACAACCCTATTGATTCAACATTTATAACTTTTGTCTAACAAAGATAATCATGTTAAGTTTAATAAAAATCTAATAAATCTTAACTATTACATCATTTAACATTAATTTCTATGATCATCTACCTTTATTTTCTTCAGGTTCAATTTACTTAAAAATTAAACTAGTTAAGGTATTTAAGTGAAAGTAAAAGTTGGATTAAAAGTGCCACTAGAAGAAGGTTTAAGTAAGGTTTTTCTTATTGAGAACGCACAATCATTTCACTGGATGACAATTATAGGTTAATGCTGCCTAACAAAGGTAATGTTATCTACCAAGGAGTGGTATCGCTATCTATTATTTAAATAACAATCTCGACTTATTAAAAACGCCGAGATTAGAAATGTAGGGATATTTCCATATTCAACGCAGTAATTAGCCAAAATAAAAACTCTATCCATGAAGATTATAAGATATGGCTGGGTGTTAATAAGTCAAGCTGGGTATTAAATGATAAGCTATCAACATTATTTAAACGTGAGTAAACCAACGATGAGATTCACTTGAAAAAGGGGCGAAATTGAACCTATAAAAAAAATGGGTCTCAGCCCACCAATCGCTGTGTGAATCAAGTTTTGAGGGTGAAATTGAACTTTAGGAGAAATAGATCGCTGCCATCAATTCACTGTGTAAAAAAAAAAAAACGTTTTAAAGGTGAATTTAGATTTCCCAAAAAAAGTGGAACGCTTCCTAGCCAAATCGCTATGCGATATACCTTTTAAAAGTGAAAAATAAATGTTGAAAGACTGGATAGATGCCCAACCAAATGCAGTGTGGAAACAACTTCTATCCATCCATCCAGGGGATTCGCTGCCAGAGGAGGGATAAAATTGTTGACCACCGTTTAAAACGCTTCCATTCACAAGGAGAGATAACACAAACGCTGACTGTCATTATATTAAAAACATTGGCAGTCATTAAAACTAAACACCCTGGCTGTCATTATAATAATAATAAAAACACAGCTACACGCATGCCGCCTGTTAGAAACGCGTAGTCATGAAGCAGATGAAGCATTGTTATCCTTAAACTAAATCATTGTATAATGAAAGTCAACATGCGATCAATACTTAAAATTGATGTCCCGCAGTGCTAACCACAGAATCCCTGCCACTCCAACCATATATAAAAATCACAGTTTCAAGTATATCGCTGTCCTTGAACAAGATTAACAATATCAGAAGGAATTTGGCCATAGTTTAAATGGTTGGTCACTGTCATGATATAATATTGTTTTCTTTTATTTCATACGATACACATAATACAATTTCTGTCAATTATGATATGGTTGTCAAGGGGTTCAAACACAGTGATAAATATGATTTAAAATTGTTGTTGGTATAAACACTATCATGCATTATGATTTTTTTTTTTTTTAAATCGTTGGTTGTACATCTATAATTTGCAGTCCAAAAAAATGCTATCAACAGAGCCGATCTGATAAAATCAAGAATGTTGTTATAATTCCCCCCAACAGTGTCGTTTACAATCTATGATAATGCTATCTAACTATATGGTCCATAACTATCGATGATGAAAACATAGATAACAGATATAAAAATATTAACTGAAACACTATCATAATGAAATAAATTGCAGTCTAGAATGATAGGTTGCCAGTCTGAAGAATGTGATAACTAAGGGTAAATTCGTCGGGTACATTCGCCAACGAAAAACATTAAATTGCAGAGGTGAATCTCATGGTTGAATGCTTGCAAGGAGCCACAAAATTCATAGTGGTTACGTATCCATATTGCAGAGTATAAGAGGTATTTGTTGCGAAATTTTAACTACAATCGTTGAGTGCAAGAAGCCAAGGAGAGTGGGTAGAATGTTGGGTAAAAGTGGGTGAAAAAACAGAGATTAAGTCAACATAATGATCGCATGCTGAGATCATTTAGAACGCAGGAGGATATATCAAAATGCAGAGCCCAAGCAAACGAAGAGATCAACGCAGATATTGGGCCTTCAACTCAGAGGTTATCAATCAAGTAAAAATAGGGATAATCCTTCAAGAAAACACAAGGGTTTTCAGAGTTTACGCAATCAGACGTAGAGGTCCTCAATCGCCAGAAGGCATAATGACCATCAATCAACCAAGAACAATCAACAGGGGTAGACGACTGGGCAAACACATCCTTCGCTCATCATCCACGCATAGAAAAGTAGGGCGTTTGGATCTATAGGTCTATTAACACCGAAGTGACAACCGTCGATCCGGCTCCTGGCCGACTGCTTAGGCGAGGATTGATGAGCTAGGGACGAGGGTGAAGTAAGAAGCACAAACTCATCACAAAGTCAATAAAACCATAGAGCAGTCACAACATGCAGGGATCGAAAGCAAAGGGAGTCAATCAACAACGAGCTTAAGGCTATGGGTAATTAAGTTATCAATTAAAAAGCTAAGTCAAACATTTTCTTTACCCAATTAAAAATATAGAATTGAAAGCGTGAGGTATAATAAGAATCTACCATGAAGAATAAAGTAAGCGTACCGTAGCCCAAGTCGTCCACTCTGAGTCATTGTCCCGCGCGCTCCGTGTCGCTCCCGCTTACCGATCGATGAGACTTCATTGGTACCTCCTAGCCAACGCTAGGGGTACTGTTCTTCCCCCTTAGCCC
>JASDQU010684673.1:8209-24225 GCA_032191745.1 Picea mariana
ATTATGGAGATTACATTAGCTCACTCACACTCAGTCGTTTTTGCCTCTACGGGCTTACATGAATTTATACATTCACCCAAGAAATTGATTAATAAATGCAATCCCTATCCATATTCTAACTTGGTCTATTTGGTTGTAACCAACGGAGAATAATAGGATCCAAATCTATCATTAGAGGAATTCGTTTTCACCAAATCCCAACAATCTCCACTTTTACAACAATTAACCTGATACCTCGCTCCTTCCTTTTGTTCATCACCTTTTCTGCAAGCCAAGAGAAGCCAAGCACCACTGCAGCCTCTCTAGTAAAACTAGTTTCATGATCTCGCATGTGTGACTTGAACGAGTTTAGATTTCCTTATGTGACTTGAACGAGTTTGGATTTCCTGAGGGGTCACTCCATCTCCAACATGTCTTCCACAACTGTTTTGTGAAACATATTTAGTGATAGATCTCATTCTATCCAAGACCCTTGTATTACAATATACATTACAACTATCACAGACCATCTCAGTGTAACCATTATAGGTGACATTTGTGCTTCTCAAACGCCGAAGCACCCATTTCAAAGGAGCACCTGAATCTTTCATTTATCTAACAACGTCATTAGCATGTGAAACATCTGGTCTTAACCATTTCATCACATACAACAGACCTCCTACTGAACTTACATGAGACATAACATTTTCTTCTTTATAGACAGGCCCTATGCTTGAAGAAAAATTATAATGAAAAGCAACATGGATAAAGACTGGTTTTACAATGTTCATACTGAACTCCAACCACAGCTTACCATTACCATCTCTATGTACTTCTATGCCCTTAAATTATTTTTCTGCTCCTTGATCCCTCATCTGAATTGTCCTGTCCACCTGAGTCATCTTTTTACTGATTTTATCCATGCTTCGTCTTGCATCGAGCATATCATCAGCAAAGAACATCAAGACTGTGAATGTACTATAAACCGTATAGTCATTCCTACCCTTTGAAAATTTCTGACTCACTATGAAGGATTCAAATATCTTGTATATTTGCCTGAGTACCAATAGGCCATACAATGAATTATCTAGCATGCAAACAAATTTACCATTGCAATCTTGAATCAACCCTTTTGGTTGTTCCATACATACTATATCTCTGTCAATGATGACCTTGTGAGAAGTAGGATCCCATACACAACATCCCTTTATACCATCATCATAACTTGCAAAGATATAAAACAAGTAGGAATTTAGAAACAAAGATTTTAAGTCTAGAAATGATTTACCGCTTACGAGTACCTTCAATTCTTTCTTGCTCTTATGAACTTGATGCTTCTGCCATAAACAAGAAGATACATCTGTCACTTCAGATGCCACTTAAGTACTCCCTTCCAGCTTATAAATTTTATCAACCTTTGTTGCCTTCATCACTACTAAATTCCTTTTCGACAATGTGAGAGCTCCACCTTGACCTGTATACTTATATCCACAAGAATCCAACACTTCTAATGAAATCAAATTTGATTTAAGATCACGTACGTATCTAACATCCATTAATTCCCTAACAATACCATCGAACATCGTGATTCTAATACTGCCAACCCCAACAGTTTTACAGCGAATACCATTTCCCATAAACACTTCACCCTCATCAACAGATTGGTAAGAAAATAACCAATTTCCATGTGAGCACATGTGGTGGGAGGCACCTGAATCTAACTGCCATTGTTCTTGATATTGTAAATTACTAGAAATAGATAAAACTTGATCAATTATACTTGAATTTGTTACTGCCAAATTTGCTTCCTTCATAGAGTTTTCCTCAGATTCATTTATCTTCCAGCAATCTTTCTTGAGATGTCCTATTTTTCCACAGTACCAGCATTTTGTTTTACCCTTTCCGTGTCTTGACTTAGATCGGAAAGAACTTCTCTCATTCTTCTATGTGGTTCGACCTCTGATCAGCATCGCCTCTGAAGTTGAGGTTTCTTTACTAGATTTTCTCCTCATCTCCTCAGCCAACAAAGCTCCCACAATAGAGTCATAATCTAAAACTTCTGTTGAAATAAATCTAATAGAGTTGACTAGATTATCCCAAGACTCAAGCAATGAATACAATAGTGTAATAGCCTTATCCTCATCTTCGAATTTAACTTCCATACTAGTCAATTGAACTATAAGGGTATTGAAGGTATTTAAATGGTCAGCGACTTTTGTACCCTCTTTCATCCGCAAACTCTAAAGTTGTCTCTTCAAGTAGATTCTGTTCATCAAGGATTTTGTCATATATAGACTTTCCAACTTCGTCCACAAACCGACTGTTGTCTTCTCCGAGACAATATTGAATAGAGCATCGTTGGCCAAACACAGGCATATGGAACTCAGTTCTCTTGCATCTATCTCATCCCAGTCATCATCTGTTATGGTCGCAGGTTGCTTCGATTTTCCCAAAAGTGCCTTCACCATGCCTTGTTGCACGAGTAGATCATGCATCTTGAGCTTTTAGAGCTCAAAGTTGTTTTTATCGCTGAACTTTTCAACTTCAAACTTCGAACTCTGCATCTTAGCCATTTGCATAAAAAATATCCTAATATCCACTGCTTATAAAACCCAAAATCTAAATCATTGCTTATAAAAACCCTTTTAAATGTGGAGAAAATTATAAATAAGATTAAATGTGGATCCTTAATAAAAAAAAGTTTAAAGGATAACCACAAAAAGTTTAAAATAATAAAAATTTTATATATTTCATACAACCTTTTATATCCACTTCATACCTAATCATCCACTTGATCCATCTCACATATAAAAAGGTATACCTTTAAATATTATCTTAAATTCCAAATAAAAAATAAAAACTCTACTTTCACCCACGTGACTTGACAATTGACTTGTTCACGTTTCCCCTTTTAAAAAAATAAAGTTCACCCTTCATACCTTAAGTTTCATGAAAACACATGCGAATTTAATTCTTCAATTGTGAATATTGGATTTAAGGGAGCCGCCGCACCTCAAGCAACACTGGAGTGTGGGGAGTCTGCACCTCCCGATATATTTGGAGTGGAGAAAGCTTAAATAATTTATGCAGTGTAATACACAATGGAGTGCGAAAATTCCAGCAAGTTTTAACGAGCGTAAGGCTGAGTAATAAGTCTTCGCACCTTATTAGAGGAGGGACTTATGAGTATGTATAAATCTACAAATTTCACTTCAGGCTCCTCCGAGAAGTTGACGCTCTTTCAACCAGCTCTAACCAGCTCTGATATCACTTGTTAGAATTGTCAATTGTCAATTAGCAATCACATATAGGTAATAGATACAAGATTTCACATGGTTTACCCAAACATTGAACTACGTCCACCAAGATCACCAAATCCCAATAACCACCATTACAAAATTAAAATCATACTCATCTTATAAGTGTGGTCACTTATGCCTTTTCTCTTTTACTTTACCTCTTCATCTTGACTGTTACTTATTTGTTTTCTTCTTTATCTTTTAAATCTTGAGTGTTATAATCAAAACATTGTCTTGAATTCTCATGCATTACCTTTCATTTGTTGGAGTCCTGAATTCTAACAAAATAACTTCATTATCATATGGGTGCAAATCTCAATAGAAATGTTCACTTTCAAAAATTATACATTGCACATAAAACTTTAAATATTATGAAGACTTCATCATGAGCATGCTTGAGATGGCAGCCCATTGAGCACAAAATTTATTCTTGCTAACCCCATTCTCATGAATACAGTGTGAACAATCTTACCTTTAACCTGTGTAGATTTTCTATTGGCTTGGTTCTTTTGAATTGACCACTCCATTACTGACAGCGCTTCCATTCATGAGAAAACCCTCAATGAGGAATCTTCGTCAGATACATCACCACATGCTCTTGGGTCTCCATGTCACCACAATAGCTACGTCACCATAACACAATCTTTGGATGGAGGTGGACATCAACGCCATAAATCCCCTTCCGCGGTGCATCCCAGCATGATTCTAGCCTCCCACTCTTCTTGAAATGTGGCGGTTGAGATCTTTGGATGCTAGATAATGACACCAGTATGCCTCACAACAAGATTTCCCACGCTTAACCTCAGCCCTGAAGCTTGGAAATAGACAGACCACAAGGACAAGAAGAGGGGCTGGAAGGTGGGATATAAGCCCCAAAAATTGAAAGCATCTCAAATCAACCATGGAATGTGACTGTGGATCCCATTCCGGTGGCCTGGTGGATTGTCACATTGGTCACCATTCCTCTCCCGCTCAAAACGCAGAGCCACACACTACCTCAAGAATGTGAGGTCTCATTGCATCCTCACTGTCTTTGGTGATTATAACGAGTGGCTTCACTTTGTTTTTAGATTCTGGTGGCTAACCCCTTGGCTTCCTAGCCACGCCCAAAATCAATCTGGTAAACTCTCTTCTGGCCATATTGTTATTGTTATTAATACATGCCCGAGACCCTGTTCTGCCTATGGCATTGCTTGCGCTATCCTCTCTAGACGTCGGGAAATGAGGCGAGGGACCCTTGGGATGCCAAGGGTTTGCAGCTCGCACAGTTCATACAATTTTGTTTTAAGAAAACCAATAATCAAGGGTTTTATATCTAAAGGAAAAATAAACTTATTAGTAAAGATTTCACTTATTTGTCAGATATGTTGTGACAGATTGTTCTATTAGAATGTCCACGACAGTTTGAATATCATGTGTGAATTTTTATTAATGATACACATTTGTTTATTTTTCATCCTATTTCATTGATCATTTTATTTCAAAGGTGCACATTATAAGAAATTCAATCTTTGAAATATGGTTCATATTTTTGACGACCACTATCTGATTTTGATTTCACAACCTAGATTCATCCTCTCATTACTAACAAATTTATATTTTAATTTTTTTTAAGAATAAGATGTGTCTACATTTATCAAATTTTCATTGCTCCAATGAAACTAATCATTTTCATAAGAGTTTTTTATCTGCAAACGAGGGAATTATATCCCACTCACTTCACCAACACAAATCCTTTGTGGAACTAAAACTTTTGGTCTCTATCTCGGTCTTGTACATAGTGTTTTTCTTTAGAAATACCACTAGGACTTTGTTCCTTTTCCCTGTACAAAAATCCTTGTTCTTCTTTCCTATAGAGAGAGATATGTCGTAGTCTTCTTCGGATGGTTGTAATTACTTCAATATATCAACCAATGGCCTACTGATGACGAATGTAACTTGCAGATAATAGTTAACTATCAATGAGAAAATAACGTGTACCCTTGATTTCGAGTACGCAAATTAGGTCTCTGAGTTCATATTCCCCTATTATCCACAATGAAGCAGGCATACACCAAGTAGTTGTGCTTCTTGACTCCAAGGTTTATGCTTTGGATGTAGTTCCCAAGTGTGGATTTCCCTGTAACACCTCATTGTTCACTATTCTTTTGTAAGAAATGTGAAGTTGGTTTGTTGTCTACTATTGGCAATGTTGATGTCCCTATGTAAGTAAGTAATGTAAGAGCTCCTTGCTACAGATTGATTCCTATGTTTGAAACTAGATATCCTTGGCCAAGACATATGAGATTGAGGTTAGAATTATGAAGTATATTCTAAATGGAGATCTAATTTCTTCCCAACTAAATCCTTTTATGGTAAAGATACATGTTATATAGAGCTATGGTGGCACAATTTTTTCTTCAATCATCCATCATCTCCATTGCTAATGTATAAACAACCCAACACTCATAAGTGAACACAAAAACCACTTTCTAACTCACAACAAGTAACTATGGAGGATACCCCACCAAAAAAATGCAAATCGGTCAATAAAGAGTCATGTTGACCAACAATGAGATGGATCGACTATGATATGAACCAAGTCGACTAGCAATGAAATGAATTGACCAACTATGAATATATTTTCCCTAACAAGTGGAATCGATCCAGTTATAAACAGAGTCACCCTGACAAGAAATTAATCAACCAACAACAAAATTAAGTTGATTGGGAAAGTGAGAATGGCCAGGTACAGGAGCCAATCGATTAAATCAGCGAGAAAACAACCTAGGGAGCATGAGGTGGCTCACACAAGCATGTACAACATGTATTACTAGTGTACGATCTGTAGGGATGTTGTATAGACATGTGGGTGAGAGGAAATGACCCAACAATGTATCGATTCACCCATGTAAGTGAAATTACAGTCCAAGCAAGAGAAATTTTCCCTCGATAAGAAAAATTGTAGCTTGGAGGAGAGATAAATTTTCCCAATAGATTCAATAGTAACTAGCTTGTTTTTCTTCAGGGACAAAGTTAATAATTTATATTAATTGCAACAACTCCTTAATCCACACCCTCCATATATTCTATACTTAGAATGGATAGCTTAGGTTCTCTAACTATTGAATGTAATTGATTTTATGTGAAACAATGATTTTCTATGGAAAAAACATATCAATTTCTATGATAAGGTGCTATCCCAAGTATACTTGGATATAGTTACTAAAACAAAAACCAAATTTTCATTTACAAGAGTTTTCCATTGAATTAACCACCAAGGGTAGTGGTTGAATTTTACTGTGCATATTTTATCACATTAAATAGAACAAACACGGAATAGAGAATGGATATGAACTATACACTCTTACAAGGAGAACTTGACAATACTAGACACATCAATAAACCATAATGAACATAGAAATTTGAACTTGGAAACCCAAACGATTAGACCTTCTTAGAAAGGGGGTCTCAGTTCTAATTTCGACAATCTTTGGTTCAATCAGATCTTGGTTCTCCATCCATCTCCCTCTATTATCCATCCAAAATCCCTTTGAGAGTGAAAAAGATGGAAGAAATAGGGAGATCCAGGGGGTAAGGGGAAGGCCAACAACCATGACCCTTCATTTCCCTTTCCTTGACCTTCTCTCCTATTTTACTTTTCTTATTTCTTTTAATTCTCTTTTTTTCCTCTCTTTTCATTTTGTCCTATTCAACTTTTACATTGCAATGGATTTTTCTAAACCTCATCAATTTCAAAATTTCTTTTATAAATACTAAGTTTTACAATTACTCATTGGTTTGGATCTATTTCGGATCACACCTCCCCATTGAAAGGATTTTTGGTCTCCAAAATCTCTAAGGAAACTGATCTAGATCAATGTGCTTTATGTCTTCTTCTCTAGTATGTGGCTCTAACTCTGGCTCCTAGCTATAACTCAAACTCTAGATCTGGCTCTAGCTTGTGGCTCTAGTTGCTCGCTTTGGTCCTAGCTATGGCTCTGGCTCGCTTGTTCCTGCAATGTAGAAGTCTAGTCATTGACTTTCAGTGCTAAGCATTCTCCAAATTAGTAATCTACAATCAACACTCATTCCCATCTCTTAGTCTTAGAGGCCATCCATCCTAGAAATCAGTGAAGCCAAGTCAAATATTAGTCTATGTTTAGTGTGATCCCAGCATGACATTCCATCACCTGCCTATTTTACAAGGGAAGTGTGGTATGCATTCTACTACTAGGATCAATTGCTTCCCAACATGGAAAAAAATGATTCTTAATTTTTAATTCATGTGGTGTTTCTTATTAGCAAAATAAAAGATTAACAAAATAGAGTGGAAATGACATATGATAACAATGATAGGAAATTGTAGAGAACCAAATACCACAAATAGAAATACCTTTATTGATGAAAGCAATGTTCACTTACCTCATTGATGGGGGAAACCTTTAGTTGAGTAGAGTACCAATTACAATAGGCATCTTGCTACTTTCTATCTAACCTCCTAGGAACCTTCTAATAAACCTTTTTTACAATTATTGATTTCACACAATATCTACTGCATGGGCATGATTAAATAGAGATGACCTCAATACATAGCAACCTATGTATCCACTTAAACATGTCCTCCCCTGATAAAGTAGCATTCTTGGTTCACATATGTCATCTGAGGGATATGTATCCTTCCACTATATCAAAAATTCTTGTATAGTGACTTGGGGAAGCCACTCATACAACCAAACATACCCTTCTTCATTTAGTTTTGGAAGGCTAATTTATTTTTATTTTTTTTGTAAGTTAGAGTTTGTATTGAATCTTGTCAAAAGTTACAACTGTCTGTAGTTCCTAATCATGAGTGGTAGTGGTACCCTTCTGGGAAACCACCGCTGTCACTTGTCTAAAAAATAAGATTGTATCATGCAAAAAAGAGACTTCTATGCCACGTAGGGTGAAGTGTTGATTGTTAGACTTAAACAAAAATAAAAATGTGGGGTAGCCTCCCATGGCTGCCAGGAAACGAAAGTAAACAGAAACCTGAAACCTGAAATGACTTAGAAACCTGGACCGAGACTTGGTTCGGCATAGACTTGATGCTCCAGTAATTTTCCCCTGTCACAGCCTGCGATAGCTTGTTGGAGGTCTTGAAGGAAGGACATAAAAATGTCCACACGGCTCCAGCGTTCCGTGTCCTTGCTCTACAAATCAAGAACAGTTGACTTGACCTCCGCCAAGCCCCTTTTGAGGTCACTCAATGAGTCCACGATCGTTGCTCGATCTTTGCACTTGTCACAAATGGGGCGGAGAGGGGGGGGACAACGGAGAGTTAGAATAGGAGGAAGGAGAAAAAACAGGAGCAGAGGTGGTGGGGGTGTGACGAATGGGAGAAGGAGGAGGCGGAGGCTGGCGAGGAGGGGAGGGGGGAGGAGGTGCGAAACCCTGCGAATTGTCGAGGGTATCAAACCACTCAATTCTACAGGCGTAGGGGTTCGAGAGTGGAGAGAGGTTAGGGGTGGTATCACAGAGTGGTTGTGCGGGGATAGGAGCAGCAACAGGAGCCAAGAGGGGGAAGCTTTTGGTTTCAGGGGGAGGGTCATGGGTGGGCGGCTCCCTTCCCCTAGCTGCATACCAGGCGGCTCCTCTCTTGGCCTTGCCTCTAAGGCGGGGCATGGAGGTAGCAGGCGGCGGCCTAGGATAGAAGACGTAGAGGATCAGCAGACCTTGAGAGGAAAGGCACCAGCCTAGAGTTCTTGTATCCAAGTGGAGTTTGCACCAGAGGAGAGGCACGAGCCTAGAGAGAATGAGATCCAGGAAGAGATGGTCATGGAAACGGTGAGGGGGAAAATGAGGTTTAGTGCATCTGATCTCATCTTTAGGAAAGCTAGTGTGGAGGAGCAAATATGACTAAGGAGGCATACTGCACGGCGCCATGAAAACTCCCACGCTGCAGAGCTTCCAAATCGTGCGACAGGCTGGCTGCGACTAGAGTTTGGAGAGTGACGACGGATGTTTTAAATCCATGAGGTGATGGAAGTGGGGGGGTAGGACTGATCGAGCGCCAGGTGGATAGCTACCTGGCCAGGTGACCTCCCGTGGTCTGTCCACATTTTGAGCTTGAAAGCACCCCATTCACGGCTAATTTAAATATTGTTTATAACTATATTAAATATTTTATCTAATTTTATATTATAGTAATAAATTTTTAAATTAAATTAATTAATTTCAAAGTTTAATAAATCAAAATTAATTTTAACTAAAGAAGAATAATTATTATAATTAAATTGTAATAAAAAAACAAAAAATTCATTTGTGAATTGTGAATTTTGCATCTTGAGGACATGGAGAACTAGAACCACTTTCCATTGCCACTGCAGATGCTAGCATCCTGACCAAGACTACCCTAGTAAGTTCACCTTCCATAAATTCTCAAGAGAAACTTGGTGAATCTTAAAATAATATCATAGGCATTGGTTCCAATCTATTAAGCAAGATGGGCTATGATGGAAAGGCAAGGATAAATAAGACAAGGCATCTTGAGACCCATTATAACTACATCATGGGTCAAACCTGAAGGATTTGACTTCAATGGAAGACGTGCAAATCCCATGACCATGGAGACTACATTTGTAAACGAAAAACACATGTCGGAGTTGGCATGCTCATTAGGTGAAGGAGCAATAGCAATAACTGATGGTTACATCCCACTACCACCTCATACTTTTTGTGGTGGATTGAAGGAGGGTGGTGCTAAGAAGAGATCACAAACTCAATCTAAGCCTGCACTTATAGAAAGAATCAAGAAGATCAACTAGGGAAAGAAAAAGAAGAAGACCAGGAGGTCTTCCTCGAACACGACATTCCTTATTTGTCATTGCTTTAACAAAAAATGCCATAATACTGCCAATTGTTGGTACATAGAGGCATGGTCATTCTATGGAAAGAAAGACCATATTGAGACATATTTCATGGAGAAGCAAGCCACATGCCACAAGCCTGAATTTTTTCAAATGCAAAAGGACAAGAAGACTTCTCCAACCCAACAACGAACTCATGTAGAAACATGGAGAGGAGTATGAAAATAAGTCCATGCAACAATTCCAAGAAATTTTCCCATCATTGCAATTCGAGTGGTCATTACGAAGAAAAGTGTTGGCAACTTCATCCAGAGCTTCACCCCAGAAACCACACAGTGAAGAGAAGGGTGTGGAGAGTGAAGATTGAAGCATATGCAAGGGTGTGGAGAGTGAAGATTGAAGAATATGCAACGGTGTGGAGAGTGAAGATTGAAGAAGATGAAGAGTTTCCTATAAAATTATTTTGGATCTGTTCTATATTTCTCCACAATTCTCTAGAGATACTACATCCCCAAATTTCAATTATTTTTCATAGCCTCTTAGCTTCTATGGGGAAAATTGTTTCAATTTGTGATTTATTTTTTAATTCTTCCTTTACTATTGCGAGCTTTTCCTCATATTTCTTCTCCTTTATACCACAAATAATGAGGTTCAAGGCACTTTTATTAGGCTCATGGTCTCACTTTATGAACCTATTTATTTTCTCTTTGATGGATTTGATATTCAAGTTATGAACTATTTAAAGCTAAAATGTTCATTACCTTTTCTTGTAGCTCTTAATCTTGTCCCTAAGATTACTATACCTCTTCTCCTAGGGTTGATTCTTTCTTTTATTGAATTTGTTTTTCTAGTTATTGCAATCCAACGTATATTTTTTTTAGATGAGTCTCTAAATCTAATATTCTATTATTTCCAAACCTAATATTTTATTGTTTATCCATGTCCAAATCTTTTCTTGTAAAGATCTTAATTTATACATTTAAAAAATAGGCAAGTATTTGTAAAAGTAATGAGAATGACTCAATTATTTACATAAAATATTTTATAAGATATTTATTTTGAAGGTTGGAAATATAGTAAATATAATTTAAATGTTTTTTATATATTTTAATATAATAATTAATTAAAATAAAAAAAATAAAATTATATAAATACATTTTAATTATTGTTCTTTAGAGGTGCTTTATAGTCCAATATGAGGAAGATGGTCATGTAACATAACACATTAAAATAAAAATAAAACATTAAAACAATAATAATAAATAAATAACTAGTAATAACAATATATATATATATATATATATATATATATATATGTGTGTGTGTGTGTGTGTGTGTGTGTGTGTGTGTTTTGTAATATTGATATATTAAAAAATATATTAATATATTTAATCTAGGATTTATCAAAAGTTTAAAGAGATCAAATCTTTCAACGTGTTAGATTATAAAATCCAAGGAAAGATTTAAGATTTACACCTCCAGAAATTTCATCTGTCTAGTAGTTTGATAAATTCCTAGTTAAAATGAATCTAGATTAATTAATATAATATTAGATAAAATGACAAAAAAATTTAAGAAAAATATTTAATATAATAATCGTTAATAAATTTACAATTTAAATATAAATAATGTAAAAAATTCTCATATTTAATGAGAAATTAAAATAATTCACGTTTAATGAAAAGAAAAAAAATTAACTTATATATATGAAATGCCTTGTTTCAATTTTGGATTTAAATTTGAACTATAAAACAAAGGATATGACTTGGAACTTGGAGTATGAGACTCATCCCATTTGAATGGACTGCGACCTCACGTTTTTGAAACTTTGATCCCTCTCATTGAACGCGACCTAATCTCTTTGAAACTTTCGTCCCTTTCTAGAACTTTCATCTCATTGGATTAGAACATACCTAATTTTTTAAAACTTTCATTCTGTTTGAATGTATCAACGGTATTGAAAATGTCGATTAAATTCGTTTTTACTTAGGTGAAGAACCATCATAATGGAAGTGAAAAGATGGAAAAATAGAACGAAAAGTTTACATCAAGCATACACTAGCAAAGCAACTCAAAACTGTGGCTGATGAATGTCGAAAGGCGATGCTAAAGCTTGTGGCTGATGAATGTCGAAAGGCGATGCTAAAGCTTGCTCTTGCAGGGTAATGGTCGGAACCCTAAACGCCCTGTAGATTAATGGCCGAAACCCTAAAAACTTGATGATCCAATATGAAAGGCTTGGACAGTCAGAAAATGAAACGTGCCTACAGCCAGAAAATGAAAGGTGCCTACAGAAATGAAATGCGCGGACAATGGAAGAAAGCCAACAAATCTAAACGTGGTAATCCCAAAGATTAATCATTTAAACATGGCAATCATATACTGCATTCAAAAATACAAAAAAGTTATGAAGAGTAAATCACATTCATTGATTTGGAAGGACGACTAAGAATATGCCAGCGTCTTCAATTTTTAGCCATCAAATTATAATTTTAGATTAAAAGGTAATTAATTGTGCCCATTATCAATAGGTGTAGACCTTTTTACGTAATAATCATCATTGATATAGATATCTTACTGAATACCTAGCGAAATCTTCACATGTGAAAGTGATAAAATATTTTGTTATAACCATCGCTTTAGTTTATGATCGCTTTACTAATATAGTGAAGATTATTTGTTGAGATTGTATAATTAAATAACATATAATGTATTTAAAAATATAATTTAAGTAATTTAAAATTGTAATTAAAAAAAAAATAAAAAAAAAATTAATAATGATTATAAAAAAAACTTTTAAATGTAAATTGTTTCGATTCTTCTTTTAAAATTATGATCAAAATAATAGTTTAAAATATTAAAATTTAAATTAATTAAAACTATATGTTATTGTCTTAAATTCTTATTTCAATTATATGAAAAAAAGATTATCTCATAAAATAAAAAGTTAAATTATATGACTTTTAACTTTTTATTTATAAAAATTTTCAATTGATAATTTAAAATATCAAAATTTAAATTAATTAAAACTATATGTTATTAACTTAAATTCTTATTTTATTTATATTAACTTAAATTCTTATTTTATTTATATGAAAAAAAATTCAACCTCATAAAATAAAAAATTATATGACTTTTAACATTTTATTTATAAAAAAAATTCTATGATTTTTAACTTTTTATTTATAAAAATTTCTAAAATTGATTATAATTATAACTTATAAAAGTAAGTAAAACAATTCGGAAATAAAAGAATTCTGGGAATCCATTCAGTCAAACAAATCCATCGATGCAGCACACCAATCCCATACCCCCAATCACAAAATAGTTCACACCCAGTTTGGGAGGCAACTGAGGACCGGAGTACGATAACGACCATATCCATGTGGGGAGGCAATTCAAAAGCGTAAATGTTTAGAATGAGATATTATTAGAATTTCGTATGGCCTAAAACGTTTTGATTGTTACCAAATGTTTTTTTTAATGAAGATTGGACATTTTTGCCCATGATTTGGTTAGGTTGTTTGAAGAGGCCATCCTTAACTTGATCATAGATTTCAAGATTCGGTTGAAGTTCAATGAATTGTAGTTGGTTCATGAGAGAGGCCGAATCACTCGTAAAAACGATGATTTTAATATTAAAATAGGATAGTAGAGTATTACATATCAATAATGTGTCAATTAACAATGTGTAAGTTGTATTATTGAATTAATGTAATAGATGCATATAAATACAACAAGGTTTTTCTCAATATAAAAACAAACTACTTTGATCACTTAATCTATAACGGTTCAACCAAACATCATTTTATGACTCTTAGTTGGACAAAATCTCTTTCACAACCAACTATCTAACAACTTCCTAAACTATAGGATCAAACCACTTACCTAGAGATTGTAGAGATTGTTGTCTGCCTCACAAACATAATTTCCTCACACATGATTAAGACAAGTAGGAGTTACAGATTCCAACACTCCCTTAACGAGTACTTGTCTCAATCTCCATGAGTTGAGGTCTTAACCTTCTCTTCTACAATACATTCTCTAGTATGAATCTAAAAACCTCTTCATCTACAAAGTCTATCTCTATCTCTGGTCTATCATGGCTTTCACCTAGTGCCACAATCATACATACATCAACAAACTGTCAATCCCTAGAAAAATGAACAACCATCCACCTGAATACATGGGTGATTAAATGTTATAACTGTCAGTCTAATAGGATGTCCTTCATGTACATGGTTCATTCAACCTGTTGATGAACTTTCCTGAACTTCACCTTTGAGAGTCTAAAACCAACTACTGTGAAATAACTCCAACGTAGAGGCTACTACACTATATCAATAGGTTATCCAAAACATCAAGGGACACATGGAAAAGGGGTAAGAATGTCTATCCAAGTCTTACAACAGTATACCCCTTACATTTTACATAGATACGGGTACATACATTACATACACTCAAAATTTTCAAGAACCACTACATAGAACATGACATCATAGACTTGTTGTACAACTATAATGTGTGACTCATAGTATTCAACACACCACTCACACTTTTACCTTCATTTGTTTTCCATCATTTGATCTTCTGTTGCCATCTTCATTGTTGTCTCATCATTGTCTCTAGCTTCCCTTTGACCAGGCTTTCTTCATTATGGGATTCATCCTCAAAATTCTTGCTTCTTATTCTTATTTTGTACCTTCATACCGAGATACATGGGTAGCATCCACTGTATTCGTCATTTCTATAGGAATCCTTTTCACCTACATAGTTCATCAATTCATACCTTGGTCCATGACACTTTCCATCTCACATTTCCCCACTTAATCAAACATTCAATTTCTCCGATTCTACATCAAGCTAGCATACGAGTACCCCTGACTCCTACCCTAGTGGTTCATTTCACAACTTGATGCCACATCCTCTTTATCCATAAGAGGGATACACGGTACATGATTCCATGTAATACAACACTAATCTAGGTAGGGCTTGCTCAACAGGGATTACAAAACAATATGCTCTACGTCGCTACATGTATGCATGAATAACAATGTTTACAACAAAACTGGGGAGATCAACATGCTTATGGATAAGCTTACAACTTGGACCAAAAATCTTGGGTGTCGGATACAACCAATCATGCACCCCTTGCATCACATATGTATCATTAATTCAGGTACAACAAACATCCAAGAATTCTTTACAAAGGTTATCAATTATATGCCCAATATACACCCCTATTAGAATTATCAATGCAGAAATCACAATTCACAATGATAATTAACAATCACAAACAGATAATAGACATAGGGATTTCACGTGGTTCACCCAAACGTTGGGCTCTGTCCACCAAGCATAGGCATCGGTTGTCTTATTATTCGGATTATTGAGATTACATTAGCTCACTCACACTCAGTCATTTTTGCCTCTACGAGCTTACATGAATTTATACATTCACCCAAGAAATTGATTAATAAATGCAATCCCTATCCATATTCTAACTTGGTCTATTTGGTTGTAACCAACAAAGAATAATAGGATCCAAATATATCATTAGAGGAATTTGTTTTCACCAAATCCCAACAATCTCCACTTTTACAACAATTAACCCGATACATTGCTCCTTCCTTTTGTTCATCACCTTTTCTACAAGCCAAGAGAAGCCAAGCACCACTGCATCCTCTCTAGTAAAACTGGTTTCATGATCTCGCATGTGTGACTTGAACGAGTTTGGATTTCCTGAGGGGTCACTCCACCTCCAACATGTCTTCCACAACTGTTTTGTGAAACATATTTAGTGATAGATCTCATTCTATCCAAGACCCCTATATTACAATATACATTACAATTATCATAGAACATCTCAGTGTAACCATTATAGGTGACATTTGTGCTTCTCAAACGCTGA
>JASDQU010684673.1:32950-51631 GCA_032191745.1 Picea mariana
AGATCTGGGCGGGTGGACTCTGGCCCTCTAGATCTGTTCGCTACTTACCCTAAGGCGTCTTCGCGCCCCGGCTTAAAGTTGATGTCTCTTCCACTCATCCGACGGTCATGACAAACCCTTAGATCCTTTGAAAGAATCTCGTCCCTTCATCGGGATTTATCATCACGAGAGTCCGAACTCTCGATCACGGAACTCCCGAATTCTCAATCCCCGGTTTCCCGATGCGGTTAATCTCTCAACATGTGGCCTCTGTCAATCGAATGGCTCAGATCTGTTTCGGGGTTTTCACCATGGAAAATCCCGAAATCTCATCATCAGGATTCCCGATTTCGCGATTCCCAATTTCCCGAAATGGGTAATCTCTTGACACGTCACCTCCTTAAATCGGACGGTCCACAACTGCTCTGGGGTTTCCACCTAGGAAAGTCCCGATCCCTTGTCACCAGGATTCCCAATCTCACGATTTTCGATTTCTCGAAATGGGAGATCTCACGACGCGTGGCCTCCATCAATCGGATGGCTCAGATCCGTCCCGAGGTTTTCACCATGAAAAATCCTGAATTCTTGTCAACAGGAATCCCGATTCCACGATTCCCAATTTCCCGAAATGGGTGATCTCTTAACACGTGGCCTCCATTGGTCGGACGGCTCAGATCTACTCTAGGGTTTCCACCATGGAAAATCTCGATTCACTGGGGTTTTTAACCCTCAGGTATCTCCTGACAGATCCAACGGCTGTCAAGATTTTCAGCCGAGATCTGACGGCTCGAACGACTTCCTAACTTGCAGGTTCTCCCACGACTTCCTAAACGTGGAGAGATCCACGGTCCGGATATTCTCATAAACCTTGGGGATCTACGGTCCCGATCTCTTCTCTACCCACGAAGAAACCGAGTAACCAAGTGGTAAGGTGTTTAACACCCTACTTTCTCCTACCAATCTAACGGTCGTGAGTGACCACAGATTTCGCGACGGGATCTTGTCCGTCGATCACCTCCTATCAAGGTTAAGGCACTTAACACTCTATCTTCTTCTTCCGATCTGACGGTCGTGAGTGACCACAGATCTCCCGACAGGATCTCATCTGTTGATTCGATACTTCATCCTTATGCTGCCATCTCGGGTCTTTCGAGAGGGACATTCCTCTTCGTACAGGGTTACTAAGGCCTTGCGCCTTCTCATTCTTTTTCCCGGTTCTTGATGGGCTTTTCAAGGAAGGTATCTCTATGGGGAGATTCACTCAGGGTCCTACCTGAGGTATATAAGAGTACCCTTCTCCCACGAATCAGACACGTGGTCTGGGTTAGGTCGGTAAGCATTTAGATAGTGATTTATGAAAACATAAGCCAGACGTCGTCTTTCCATTATAAACATGCATCGACTTGTATTGATCAAAACATCCTACAAACATTCTTACAATGAAATCATTCACAGTTTCACAGCTTATGGGCAAAATTATCAGAATAAACATATATACATATATCAAGGTGCCAGAGGCAAAACACTTATCAGAAATAACACCAGGGGTTATGCAACTGCTGAGAGGGGTGCTCGTTTCCACCCAACCGTAGGCTTAGCGACTCCCAACGGATTTACCACTAGCCACCCTCAAGCTGAGACCACGATGCTGTGAGNTAATGCACGTTCGCGCCCCAGCGTAAAACTGGCATCTCTTCCTCACATCGGACGGTCATTACGGACCCTGAGATTTCCCGACGGAATCTCATCCATTCATTGGGACTTAGCCACATGCTATTGTCTCGACATTATGGATAAGGATTTTTCAAGGCAAGAGCCCAAGTTTTTGTCAGCAGAACTCCCGAATCCCCAATCCCTGATTTCCCAAAACAGGTAATCTCTCAACACGTCACCTCCTTAAATCAGACGGTCCACAACTGCTCCAAGATTTCCACCCAGGAAAGTCCCGACCCCTTGTCACCAGGACTTCCGATCTCACGATTCCCGATTTATCGAAATGGGAGATCTCACGACGCGTGGCCTTCGTCAATCGGACGGCTCAGATTCATCTCGGGGTTTTCACCATAGAAAATACTGAACTCTTGTCAATAGGAATCCCGATTCTGCGATTCCTGATTTCCCGAAATGGGTAATCTCTTGATGCGTGGCCTTCGTTAATCAGACAGCTCAGATCCGTCCCGGGGTTTTCACCATAGAAAATCCCAAACTCTTTTCAACAGAAATCCTGATTCCACGATTCCTGATTTCCCAAAATGGGAGATCTCTTGACGTGTGGCCTTCGTCAATCGGATGGCTCAGATCTATCTCGAGGTTTTCACCATAGAAAATCCTGAACTCTTGTCAACAGAAATCCCGATTCCGCGATTCCCGATTTCCCAAAATGGGAGATCTCTTGACACGTGGCCTTCATCAATCAGATGGCTCAGATCCATCTCGGGGTTTTCACCATAGAAAATCCTGATCCGCTAGGGTGTTAACCCTCGGGTATCTTCTGACAGATCCAACGGCTGTCGGGTTTTTCAGCCGAAATCTAACGGTTCAGACAGATTTCTAACCTGTCGGCTCTCCCACAACTTCCTAAACATGGAAAGATCCCCGACCCAGATGCTCTCATGGATTTTGGGGATCCACGATCCTAAACTCTTTGTTATCCATGAGGATACAGGAAAACAAAGTGGTAAGGCATTTAATGCCCTACTTTCTCCTACTAATCTAATGGTCGTGTGTGACTGTAGATTTCCTGATGGATCCCCATTCGTCGATTAATACCTATCAGGATTAAAGCACTTAACTCTCCAGCTTCCTCTTACCAAATCTAACGGTCATGAGTGACCACAGATTTCTTGGTGAAATCTCGTCCATCGATTCGGTACTATCAGGGATTTCTTAGGGCCTTGCACCCTCATGTCCTCCTTCCAAGTTCTTGATGGGATTTTCAAGGAGGGTATCTCTATGGGGAGATTCACTCAGGATACTACCTGAGGTAGGTAAAGAGGTCGTCCTTCCGAGAACCAGACGTAAAGTCTGAGTTAGATCAGTACGCAGATAAATAACAATTCATGAGGACATAAGCCATACATAGTCCTTCCATACAATTATACAACTATTAGTACTGACCAAAATACCATACAGACATTCTTATAATGAGATCATTCATAGTTTCACATCTTATGGGCATAATTATCAAAATACATATAATTCAAGGTGCCAGAGGCAAAACATTTATCAGAAATAACACCACGGTTAAGCAACTGCTGAGAGGGGTGCTCGTTTCCACCCAACCGTAGGCTTAGCGACTCCCAGCGGATTTACCACTAGCCACCCCCGAGATGAGACCACGATGCTGTGAGATTGCGTCTCTGTTTTATAGTGACCAGGAGTGAAGGTTGTAATCCTTCCTCTCTGCTACCACTCACTCTGCATATTACCAGAGTTCTCCCCTCGCGTCTGCCCCCAATCGCTTCTACCCCACACCTTATCCTCTTGCGAGGTTGCATGTGGCACGATTACCCTCGCACTGGCCAGTCATGATGGCTCTATGGATGGGTGGTTCACCTCCCCATCCCTCATTGATTCCTGAGGAGCCATCAACCTACCAGTCTGCGACGCATTTAATTCGGGGCCAGCGAGCTGCTTTTGGTTCTCCGGGCCAGTGGAGTCCAACTACGGTATTAATTCTCGATGGAAGTTAACGCCACCCTTCCAGGTGCCTTCCACCGTCATCGTGGTCTCTTTTTCTGCACATCCCCTCTCAGCAGTCCTGCAATAAAATTCATAATGTTATTCACAGTTATTGACCTTTTATTCAAGGTCCATTTACATCACATATTCACATTTATGAGTTTTCCATAGTTCTTGGCCAGTCCAGTTATTTTTACAAACTGGGGGAAACAGGGTGTTACAACTACCTGGGTTGAACTCGAACGTTCATGGGCAACAATTGAACATGATATAAACATCCAGGAACAATTGGAAGCTAGACAACGCCAACACAGAAATCATCCCTAGTTTCCCTTGCCGAAGGTTGACGTTTCTTCTTTCTCTACCCTTTACTCACTTTCGGATGCCTAGACACTGTACTTCTAAGCCTTAAGTAAAAACTCTGGAACAACACCCGGTAACATCGACAAAAGATGATAGTTATAGAAATGTTATAAGACTTCATTAGAACTATGCCTAGCACATCTTGAAATATAATTTTTTGTTTGGTTGGGATGGTGGATCAGGTAGACTGAGACTGAGATATAAGATCAAAGGAAACTCACAAGCTAATACAATACATCCATGGAATCAAGGTAAGTGAACTTAATTCTCAGATACTTAGGATAAAAGGGTGAAAGAGGGAAGAAATGAGAAACACATATATATGAATATATTAATCTCATGGGATGCTCAATCAATACAATCACAAGAATGAAGATACAATAATCAGAAATTCTTTCCAATTACAAATACAAATACCTAAATGAAACTTGTGAGGTATGGGAAATTACAACAAATGATTTACTGCTAAAGAATCCATAAAACACAGAATATTAATGAATGCTTCATCAAAACCATTTCATTTAAGTAAGAAGGAAAGGAGTATGATAGGACATAGGAACACACGTGTGAAATCAAGTGCACAAAGATGCTTCAATAATGTAACATATGCATAAGTATGATTTTTCCCAAATACAAAAGATATGACTTTAAGACCAAATTCATAATACCTAGGACCAAACCCCCTAGGTACAATCTCTCTACTACATTCAAAATCCTGTAATTTATAGAATATTACAATATATCGATTGTTATTAAGGAATAACAACTATGACTAAACCAAAAATAAATGGAATCTCTGATTTGTGGAAAAAGATTAGGAACTTCCTAATTTTCCTCCATCGAATTTGGAACAAATGAAATTGTATTTGGACAATTGTTGGCCTAAAAATGTTTTGATTGATTTAATATTGATGTTGATCCTCTATTTTCAATCTGGAGTTGATTTACCAAAAAAAATAACTCTTACTAGTAATGATGGCTCAAAAATGATGGGTAAAGATCTAATGCTATTATTTCTCCATGTAATCTGGAATTGATGCTTGATTGATGAAGATAAGGCTTTTTGGAGAGATCAAAACTAATGCTAGAAACAAAAATCACGCTATGGAGAACATTTTTACAAAGCTTCCAATCTATTCATGCACATGAAATTTTTTCCAAACTTTTTTAAATTCAAAACCCTCTACCATGAAACCAAATTTTGCAAATGGATTTATAAGTGAGAAGTCAAATGATTGAAAAAGGTGCGAGTATTAAATTTCATTTTCATCATACTTGTGATAGTGTAGAACACCACAATAATCAAAAGTATCGAATATTTTTGGGTTGATATAAGAGTGGTTTGTTTTTAACCATTTTGGACCCGTAATCAATGTAGTATGTCGATTTGTCCTTATCTCTTTTATGAACTCTTCGTCTTGCATCCAGAGGAATATTAAATTTTTTGGCCCAATTGCAAATTCAAATGGACTTTATATAATTTGTATGCATTATGTAAATGATAATTTAGAAATTAATGATGAACTGCCCCTCCGCTTGCAGCTGGATGTATGCCAAAAAATATGCAAATTGGAAACTATAAAATACAATCACGATCACCCTCATTAATGCAAACTTGAACCTTCGACGCATTGTACACAATATATTGAATTCATGGGCACTCTGGTGGGCACTTACCTTGACACATGGGCATACTTGTAATATTTACTTGGTGCATGCTTTGGCACTTGCTGACGCATTTTGGTTTTCCATATTGTGGAAAGATCTCACATGAAACATGTAGAAATATATAATAATGTTTGTATACAATCATTTATGTGACATTCATCAACGATTAATGCAATGACTATAGACCCATGAGCTCTCTCTACTTCCGCATGGGAACCTTCTAGTTCAAGAACTAATGTTCTTGATCCTTTCTTTCGATAACCACAATACAAGTAGAAAGATAGGAGAAGCCCCATGGACAAGGCAATATTTTGAACAACAAGTAACACATGGGAGATTTTGGGCCATGAGCTCTCAGCCTTGACATTTGGAAGTTTGGTGGTGCATTTTTTTTTGCATCGACACTTGGACTTACCTTGGCACTCCTTCCCTTGGTCATTCTTGAGACTTGATGAGTTCGGTGCTCAAACGTTGGGCACTTTTTGTTTTTTTGTGTATGAGACTTTATCCCACATGCATAAGGTAAATAAGATTTAAATTGTATATATATCCAAGTGTGTGGAATGTTACTTGATGCATAGTGCCTAACCTATACTCCTTGTTACTCTTCCTTGGAAATCCGTTTGTGAGCATTTTAATTAATAGAATAGGGTGGCATATAACATGGAGATTGGGCTAGTTGAACATAGACCCAATATTTCTGCTGAACAAAACCATTGATCTTACTTAACGATCTTTGGCATACATTTTCATGACTTGGCATACATTTTCATGACAATAACCTGACCTTTATAACCTCCAAACCTTAATGCAGAGCTTTAGGTAGTGGACCCTTTGGAAAGATCACCATTTTCACTATCTAAAGTTCATACTTTTGGTAGTTGTTATAAACCATTGATCTTACTTAACGATCTTTGGTATACTTTTTCATGACAACAACCTAACCTTTATACCCTCCAAACCTTAATGTAGAGATTTAGGTAGTGCACCCTTTGGAAAGATCACCAATTTCACTACCTAAAGTTCAAACTTCTGGTAGTTGTTATAGGATAAATTGGTAAATGTGGACATAAACTAATCAACCTAGATCCACCTACATCTAGAACAAAACAGGACAGGACATGATGCTTTCCCTAATTTACAATCATTGATCTAAGTGTCAAAGAAGGAATTGATGACTTGCCTTTGAGATCGCTTCCTTATATCTTTGTTGTTCCCGCTTCACTCCAGTGCTCTTGTGAGACCAAATCTGCAATGACACAAACCAACCGAAGTGAAAGAAACCTTAATGCAGAGCTTTAGGTAGTGGACCCTTTGGAAAGATCACCATTTTCACTATCTAAAGTTCAAACTTTTGGTAGTTGTTATAAACCATTGATCTTACTTAACGATCTTTGGCATACTTTTTCATGACAATAACCTGACCTTTATAACCTACAAACCTTAATGCAGAGCTTTAGGTAGTGCACCCTTTGGAAAGATCACCAATTTCACTACCTAAAGTTCAAACTTCTGGTAGTTGTTATAGGATAAATTGGTAAATGCGGACATAAACTAATCTCCCTAGATCCACCTGGATCTAGAACAAAATAGGATAGGACATGATGCTTTCCCTAAGTTAAAATCATTGATCTAAGTGTCAAAGAAGGAATTGATGACTTACCTTTGAGATCGCTTCCTTATATCTTTGTTGTTCCCGCTTCGCTCCGGTGCTCTTGTGAGACCAAATATGCAATGACACAAACCAACCGAAGTGAAAGAAACTATGATATATTCAATGAAAACTTAAACATATGATCAAGGAATCATGTAATAAAATAAGAATAATTTTATGGGAAAGAAACATGTCACTGTATTATATTGAATAAAAGTAGAAGATAAACCGAAATGCCTTCATGTCGCAAGTTCCCTTTTAGTGGTCCTTCGTTCCAACACACACATATACTTATTTCAAGATTTGCATGAAGATGATCTTCAAAATCTTGATGGGAAAATGTAGACCTCAAGTATTAACTGAAATAATATTCTTCACACAATCTCCAGTCCATTCTTCCAGCAATCCTTTGCTCAACTATGCTTAACTGTGCTTAAGCTTTTCCATGAGAAGCCCATTATTATATAGGAGAAGCTGAAGTGGTTAAAGGGATGAGGATGATCCCACCAGATTAGAGAAGTCAGTAGGATTGTAACCATACGGACGCCACCTCACATTCCAGAAGATTCCCCTTCTAGAAACTTCTTGAACCTCTTTCCTCTTTTGGCTTTCAAACGTCGTCGCACCCTGCCTACATAGCATCTTGTGGAAATCCCATAGGCTAGCTATAGAGCAGTCTGCGGAAATCATGGATTTCTGCACTGTACACTATGGGTAGCCTATGGTGTCCTTCTAAAAAGTAGTCTTGCAGGGGAGGAAAGAAGTCACTTTTTTCAGGCAAAAGATGATTTTGAGGGCCTGATTACATGCTTGTAAATTCATCATCAAAGTGACCAAAATAATGTGTAACAGAATGCCCCCCAAAGTATGAGGACAGAACTTGTGATGCCCGAAATAATTTGTAAAATACGTGTGTGTGTGTTGGGAACAAAGAATGCACCAATCGAGAACCTTCAAACAAACAAGCATCTGCACAATACGATACCATATCTAAAGTAGGCATTCCCATGTTCAGACTACAAATGATTGAACTCATAAGTGTAAGTCATGGCCACTAATAATACATTATGGATCCATGTCATCAAAATGTTACATAGCCACCAGGAATACACTATGGATCTATGTATGAGAAAAATTCGGATGCAACCATAGCCACGAGACATACAAAGTGGATCTATGTGTCAATACAAATCATCAATATTCCATCGCACCCTGAACCATGAATGATGAGATCCAGGGTCTTCAAACCCGTCGTCCATAAGTACGAATCTAGCCATCTGATTACAGGTGTCGGAGTCCAACATGGTAAAAAATCGTTTAATTACTGGTCATTAATGAAAACCGTTAGCAAGGGCGAAGTAAATCACCATTGATGTCAATGAATCCCAGGGTACTATAGTACAATCCAACGAATGTGAATAAATGAGTTGAAGTCGAACATTCGATGGAATCTTTTGATCAGGTACCGATGATGTGAATACACTGTCAAGAGCGAAGAAACCTACCATTAGGGCATGCAGGCTCTAAGGTACTAAATGATTACTAAGTCTCATCTCTGGATAATGAGTTGAATTTGATAGGAAGAGACTCGTCACAGGCGAGCCTTGATGTATTCCCCATTAATGAAACAAAATAAGTAACAGATTTAGGATAGAGTAAAACATGAATATGATTTGAAACTGACACAGGGAAGGCTAACATGGTAGGAATTGACAACTGCATATGGTCGACTCAAGAGAGGGCTTATTCAGACTGCTCTTGAACATATGGATGAAACGACAACAATCTTGGTAGCATTGACTCAAAGATGACCCAAGATGTAAACTTGTAGAAAGTCAGATGAGAGACAAATGGATTTCCCAACCCGTATTCAAAAGATGAAAAGAGGGTGTCATGTTCAAGAGTGACTAGTACTGCCACTGACATGGATACACAGACACATTTCTTTCCCAAATTTTCCCCCACCATTTATGGCAAGTACCTCTTTATTTTTACACAAGCTTGAGGAGGATAATATATGCTTGTAATGTAAGCTCATCCTTCAGACGAGTCCTTCAGAGTATTTTTAATGAACCCTAAGAAGGAGTGGTTTGGTCCCATGTGGGTCTTTCGATGTTTATTTCACAAGTCCAAAGATAGAAAACTCAGGGTTTTTTTCATGTTTATAGAGTCTGAAAAACACTTAAAGATAACTCTCTCAGTTCTTTTTTCGTAAAATAGTTCGAACATTTTATTCAAAAACTTTTATGAAAGTGAAAAGAACAAGGTCGCTCGAAAATATTTTCATTTTTATGGAGTGTGAAAAGAGCTTAAATGATACTCAATGTGTGTCTATTTTCGTGTTACCATGGCGAATAGAAAAAGATGACAAAAGTATACTCGGTTGCGTTCTCATAAATTTTCGAGCACGAGAACGAACGAAGAGTGAACTTTAGGTTTTAGAAAAAACCTAAAAAGTATTGATATGTGTAACGAATAGAAAAAAAATTATGGAACAAACATCCATACTCCGTTAATTAGGGCCCTATTCTTCTTCCTGGAAGAAACAAGACACTCACGAGACTATTAGACTTGAGGGTTTATATCCAAATACATTTATATAATATAAAATATTATGAAAAAAGGTAAAAAGTGAAATAAATAAGAGTAAGAGTTTCTTTTACCATTTCATTTGCATTTGGTCAAGAACTTGTCTAAAAACCCCTTTTTCACCCCTTACATTGGTTGTTGATTGTGAGGAGAACAGGCAACCATTTGGCGAACGGTCTCCATCAAGACGGTAAGCTCTTCATCCTCTTCCTTTTGAATGGATTGAAATTCATTTTTAGTGGTTAAAATATGTTTTTTGGGTGAGTATTTGGGACAGTAGGCATGCACTGGGGCTGCCGTAGGTGACTAGTATCGGGCCCTATGGAAATCAAGGATTTCCACAGGTGCCCAATGGCTCACCTACAGAAATCTCTCACTGTAACTAAAGTCTGGTTGCGGAGGTCGAAAACCCAAAAAGAAATGCATGCGTTGGACCAAAAAGAATTCAAAAAATGATGATTAAATTTGCTAATTGTCTTCTCTCATCTCCATGCAGGTGTTTGATTGCCAAAATGTTGGAGTGGAGAGAACAAGAGCATGAGGATGATGAATTCATGGCTTTGAATGATTCAGGCATTGTCAATGCTCTTTGACAGTGTGGCTTGTTAAATTTCTTCAAGATCCAAAGCATGAGAGCCCAACTAAGACTATTAGAGTACTTGGTCGACAGGTGGGACATGAACCAACAAGTATTTCATGTGGGTGTTCATGTTCTCTCCTTGGACATCGAAGATATTTACTTTTTGATGTGGCTATCCCGTCGTGGGGCACTTTTTTACCCTCCACGTCATTTGTGTAGGATGAAAGGACTACCTCCGGAAGATATGGAAGTTTCTCAACCCTTGCTTCCTAATCCACCAGAGGACTCTCCTCAATAGAGTGAAATCCAAGACCAAATACCTTCACAAGTAGATAGAACTGACTCTTTAGAAAGTTTTTGAATCATTTCCGATTCTTTGGATGCTTTCTGCTTACCTCCTGGATACGAGAGAGCTATTCTCCAACTGAACTCATCCGGAGAAATTGTTGTTGACACTTCTAGAATACCAACTGGAATCCTTTCCGGCCTCGAAAACGAGGATCCCTTTTGGACCACTGACATATCTCAAACTCTGACTTCTAGGTTGAACCCTCCCGGCTCGGAGGCAAAAGTCGAGATACCTATTGTTTCTGAACCACCTAAGACATCTACTACATTTACGATACCTTTAGATCACTCAAATAGTACAACTTTCTATTTATTCACTGGTTCAGAGGCTAGTCCTAGCTCAACTATCCCTCTTCAACAGACCCATTCCACAATGGTCCCAAACACTACGATTATTCCCATCGGGAATATGGTGGCTAGCCAACCTCCTATTGGCACACTGCTTTTGTTTAGACAAATCCTGTCACTCCCTCTTGGGTATAATGATTTGAATGCTTCTATCCCCATTCCTACCCAAGTCCCATCCGGAGCTTTTGGAGTCTTTACTCCTCCTGGATATAATGTTGCTTCCGGTTTCATTCTGACACCATCCCAGTTCCTCTCCAGAGGGTCTTATCCACCTTTTATAGGAGGATTTGGACCCAGTGGCTCTACCACCTTTGGAAGTTCTACTTCGTTATTCACTTCTAGTTATCAAATTCCTATTGGGGGATAGTATAACCCAGGGGGAAAAATTCAATTTGGGGGTCAATCCCAAATTGGGGCGTCATCCTCGCCTGGGGGAAAACCCTCGCTTAGAGGATATAATCCACAATATGGACAGAACATCCCTGGATCACTAGCCCAGTATTGGAATCTTCCTATTCAAGGAAATCCACAATCATCTGGGGGGAAACAACCTCAAGTTAGCTCTTTTTTACCCCCTAGTTCAGGCCAGTCATACATCGGTTCTTCCAATCCCATTTTGGGTTCAAACATTCAACCTAGTGTCCCCCCCCAAGGGAACATCCCTAGCGGAGTTGCCAATTTTGTTATAGGATAAATCGGTAAATGCGGACATAAACTAATCTCCCCAGATCCACCTAGATCTAGAACAAAATAGGACAGGACATGATGCTTTCCCTAAGTTACAATCATTGATCTAAGTGTCAAATAAGGAATTGATGACTTACCTTTGAGATTGCTTCCTTATATCTTTGTTGTTCTCGCTTCACTCCGGTGCTCTTGTGAGACCAAATCTGCAATGACACAAACCAACTGAAGTGAAAGAAACTATGATAGATTCAATGAAAACTTAAACATATGATCAAGGAGTCATGTAATAAAATAAGAATAATTTTATGGGAAAGAAACATGCCACTGTATTATATTGAATAAAAGTAGAAGATACAACTGAAATGCCTTGATGTTGCAAGTTCCCTTTTAGTGGCCCTTCATTCCAACACACACATATACTTGTTCCGAGATTTGCATGAAGATGATCTTTAAAAGCTTGATGGGAAAATGTAGACCTCAAGTATCAACTGAAATAATATTCTTCACACAATCTCCAGCCTATTCTTCCAGCAATCCTTTGCTCAACTTTTCTTAACTGTGCTTCACCTTTTCCATGAGAAGCCCATTATTATATAGGAGAAGCTGAAGTCATTAAAGGGATGAGGATGATCCCACCAAATCAGAGAAGCCAATAGGATCATAACCATATGGATGCCACCTCACATTCCAGAAGACTCCCCTTCTAGAAACTTCTTGAACCTCTTTCCCCTTTTGGCTTTCAAACGTTGTTACACCCTGCCTACATAGCAGCTTGGAGAAATCCCGCAAGCCAACTATAGAGAAACCTGCAGAAATCATGGATTTCTGCACTGTACACTATGGGTAGCATACAACATCCTTCTAAAAATTAGTCTTGCAAGGGAGGAAAGCAGTCACATTTCTTAGGCAAAAGATGATTTTGAGGACCCGATTACATGCTTGTAAAGTCATCATCAGAGTGACCAAAATAATGTGTAACAGTAGTGACTCTTTTAAATAATTTGACAAATCCATTAATGAATGTTTAGAATTTCAGCATCTCAAAATCTTTGAAAGATGACCAATTTCTCTACCTAAAGTTCAAACTTCCGGTAGAGACTCTTTTAAATAATTTGTCAAATCCACTATTGAATTTGTATAATTTCAGCATATCAAAATATTTTGAGCTTGTAATTTTTCCTCTTGGACACGAAAAATTATTCGAGAACAGAGTAACTCAAAAAAACTTTGGGGAAAGTAGGAAAATTTTACATCATAATTTTAGTGCTAACATCTAGCTCCAATTGGGGATGGTGTCCTCCCCGTGAGGCATCAAGAACTTGTAGACCTTGTACCTCCAATTATTTTGATTCTTGAACCCTTCTCTAAAACCATTCCTGCAAACTAAAACTACTCATACCAGCTAAAGTAAACTAAACACCAAACCATAAATTTGAAAAGAAAATGACTTGAATCTGCACTAGTGCTTTTCCTTTGTGCTATTGAGTCTTTATTCAGCTAGTCTACTACAAACCAATACTTGGAAAAGAGAGATTATTATCCTTCTCTAATCAAATGAAACTTTTCTTGATCATGTGTAATCGAATTTCCAATGTATCCAAACGAGAAATTGATTACTTAACATACCTTATGGCATGAAGTTGAAAGCACAAAAGAAATTAATAGGTGCAACAAAAATTCCATGTACAACCAATACTCACAGTTGCAAATTGATGTCACGCTAAAATATGCAACATTTGGGACCCTCAAAATAGAATATTCCATCCAAGCTACTATTGGATCTTGGAGAACATGAAATAACTCCACCTGGTTTAAAAGGCTAGGTTGCTTCTATGTGAAGTCCGCTTCATCAAAACTATGCTCTTCTTGTACACCTTGAAACAACCCATGAATATAATATGCTTCATAGTAATTGGAGATAGCAAAGTCCTCTTGAAACTATTGATAATATTCTTGAGAAGAAAATACTTTAGTAGATTTCAAAGCAACGAGATCGGAAAAAAATGATATACATTCATGAATTTCAACAGTGTTACAGGAAAATCCCCCTAAACTGGTTCTAAGGCTTAGGTAGAGCGATAACTCCCTTAAAAGACTGACTTATCTCTAATCTACCCCAAAACAATCTAGACTAAGTGATAAGAGAGAAGGAAGAGAAGGTTAAGAATAACACCTTGAATCCTTTCAGTTGATGCAGACCTATTCCACTTGTTGTTTCCTCTTAGATAACAAATATTCACCCAAAGTTGACCTCTAACAGACCAACAACACAAAACAACAACATATACAATCTCTAGTAATCACTTAAAATCCTAAATATAGATGTAAATGATCAACTTAGATATGAACATGTACACATAAAGTTTTGGGATAGAGATAATCTCTTTTATTCATTGACAAGATGAAAAGGTTACAACATTTGCCTGCTGACACCACTCTACCAACCAAGTCCGGGCTCCTTTATCGTTACTCTAAGTGCACCAATCCCACTTACAATTCTCACAAGAAATATGCCAACATAGGGGGGAAGGAAGGGTTGTATAAGGAGAATGTATGGAAGGAAAAGCTAAGAATATATCTCAGAGAAAGATGCAAAACTTGGGATATGAGAGGAAATAGATTTTGGCAGAGTTTTCTTATTCTCTTGTTCATATATCTAAATGACTCCCCTAGACCCATTTTTATATGAGAAAAAAATGGTTATTTAGTTTGGGAAAGGGATACAGAGGGTAAAATAGTTAAGAAACCCTTCATAGCCCTTAAACTCCGCTGAAATACGATGAATTTTAATTTTTTTTTTCATTTTTTGGAAGTAAACACGGGCTAACTAGCATGCAACACGCATATATATGTGGGTGGAATAGCATGCAACATGTGTATGTACATTGTATGATAGTACAACATGATGCTTACATTATCAAAAAAGTTTTTTTTTAAAGGAAACCTCAGTTGTATGATTTGGAAAAGGATGCAAATGGATGGGCCAATATCTTGGATGCATTTATGTGGCATTTTTGGACTATAATAGATGCCCCCTAATGTGTGAGGTTAGAAGAGAAATTGATGGACGAAATACATTACAACATCTTTACACTGTGGGAAGGATTGGAGTCGAGTGATCCCAAGATTATTATTCGTGAGCATGTCATCTGTAAAATAATGATAATTTCTCTGAGGAAGGCATACCCATGCTCGAGATAAACTAAGCATGGTTTCCAATCAAGTACACTGTAGATCCATGTAATATAAAACAATCATGACTATGAGAAAAATGAGAATGTCTATATAGAACGTAGCCGTGAATAATACACAACAGAGATACATCTCAAAATTAGTTGAAGAGATACAAATACAATGTGATATGCATCCTTAGGAAGCATCGATGCATGTAGTTGGAGATGGTAGCTTCATAACTCGAGCAATATCTTCAAGGTCTTCAAAACTCAGGTAGGAGTATATTAGGAGTGTAAGACTCACTGCCCTTAGGTATTTGAAAAATTATCGTGGAAAGACTGGAAGAACTTGAAAAACAGGTACCAAACTTCATTGATTTCGAATATGCACTTGACTGGATTCTCAAGATGGTCTACTCATGAAACTCAAGATACTAATTGCATAATGGTTGACTCAGGTTGGAAGACTTCCCTTGGTAAAAATAACAACAAATGATAGACTCAAGAAGCATATTATTGACATAAGTCTGTGCCATACGAGGTACCACAAACTCTCTATATGTTTATAAGAGTAACCAAATGGAGGACACAACTCTATGTAACGAGAACAACCTCCTAAGTCCATACTAGATCCCAATGCTTTCAGAACAAAAGAAAGGATGTGCTTTGTCCAAGGATGGCAATATTATTATCGATAAAAGAGAATGTATATCTCGTCCCCTATTTTTGGAATATTTGATTTTTTCGTCTTTTTATTTGATAAAAGAATAAAAGAATTCTACATTACAAATAAGGAATGAGTGTTGCGGGCAAGAAACTAGTTCCAATCGCATGGAACATACTGATGCTCAGTGCAAGGAGACATGTGCAGGATAAGGATACTCAGGAAAATTCCTCCATGGGTCAAGGTGTCATATCGCAAAGGAAAAAAATGCTATAAGGCTTGCACCTAAGGAATTCTGTAAAGTTTCATTAATAGCAACATGAAGCTGGCATTAAGCCAAATATGAAAGGATAGGACATGCGATGCGATTATAGAATGACACAACAAGACTCCTTCCATGTAATTTTTTACGAGCCCAGAGAAGGTAAGCTCAATGGTTTTTCACTTTTAGAGAGTTTTAAAAAACACTAAAAGAAGACTCTAGAGTGATATTTTTCATAAGGTTAGTCTCCAGGGCCCAAAAAATAAAAAAATCATACCAAGGAGAACTCTTTTAGTCACTAAGGCCATCATATTCATTTTTCTTAGTTAGTCTAGTTGGTCCGGAAAAGGGTTAAACTTATACCAAAAGTACATCTCTTCAAAACCATTTTAACGAGTGTGATATAGACAAGATCACTTGGCCATATTTTCAATTTTAAGGAGTCTGAAAGGAGGTTAACTATGGACTCACTGCCTTTTTTGTAATTTAGTCCCCTGAGCCTAAAAAAGTATAAAACACAACTTAGGAGAACTCTCCCGGCAAGACATTTCCCCCAAGGAGTACCTTTTTCCTAGGCAATATATTGGTCGAAAAAAGGGTTAAACTTATGCCAAATAGATATTCCTTCTGAAAAAATTAATGAGTGTGAAAGGAACAAGATCACTCGGTGATATTTTCTTATTTAGGGAGTCTGAAAAGGGATTAAAGAAGACTCCAGGGGTGTCATTTTTTGTAGATGATGTCCAACTCCCAAAAAATAGATAAACCGAAACTAGGGAGAATGCCCCTTTTTCACAAATTTAGTCTCTCAGGACCGAAAAAGGGTTAAACGTATACCTGAGAATACACTCCTAGCGAACCGTGGCTCCTAGGGCGTACCTTTTTCATAAAAATATCCATCTAGACTGAAAAAGGGATAAACTATCATTGGACATATGTTCCTTCAAATTTATTTTGAAGAGTGTGAAGGTCAACAAGATCGCTCAACAATATTTTCAATTTTAAAGAGTCTGAAAAGAGCTTAAAGAAGACTCCAAGGGGGATCCTTTTCTTACGTAATCCAAACAAGACCGAAAAGGATAAATAAGTTATTGTTATATGTCACTTTCAAAGTTTAATCGGGCTTAAAAGACAACAATCTATGCTCTCAGGGAGTCCCTCAGGTAAAAGCCAGAAAAATATGAAGAAGAATGATACTTCAACACATAGTCATGGTGAGACTAAAACGACTCCCAAGCCTATGGGAAACTCACAGCATGGATGCCAAAATGCAACAAAGGATATACCTATGGAATCCATTTAGAGGGAGGCTCTACCACCTAACTACGACACTTATAAAACAACATAGAAATTTTTTTATCGCACTTCGATGGGATCGACCCTATGGTAAAGAGGAAAAAGTCAACAAAATGCAAAATGCAAGGTGATGAGAACCTAACCTATATGCAAGTGTCGAAAAAAAAAAAAAATTCACCATAAGATGATGTAAATGTACCCCATCTCATAGAAACATCAAACCAAAATAAAACGTACATAAGAATGACCTAAAGATCCCCCCAAAAGAAACCAAATAATCTGCCAAGCCAAGAATAGGGAAAAAGAGGACCAAAATAGGGAAAAAAAGATCCAAAAAAGTCTATAAATAGATGTAGACAACTCATTTTAACCATTGCAATTTGGAAAATAGCCAAAAAGTGAAAAATCCCTCTTCCTTAAAACACAAATTCAAGGAGCTATGGTGGACTAAAAGACTTCAAACTTGAAACAATTAAGTACACATGATGTCCTCCAACATTTCAATCCATTATAATTTTCTTTTTAATTTTTTTAGAGGGTGCACTCCCTAAAAATGATTCAGGTCTATGTGTACATGGGATATTCACGCTTATCAAGTGTATATATGTGGGATGAGGAAAATGAAGCACACATACATACACGTCTATCTTAAAAACAACCCACGTACATCTCTTAAAGTATTCAAAAAAAAATGAAAAAGACACTAACCTCAAACATTTTTCATGCATCAGGATGTATGTCCATTTGATAGAAAGAGAGCATGAGGAGCTAGACATACTAGTTGAAGAGGATACAGGGGCCATTTCCATGCTAAATCGGTGTGGAATATGGAATCTTTTTCAATGTCCATTCATGAGGGAACAACCCAGACTACTAAATCATTTTATAGAATAATGACACCTGGACACAAAGGCCTTCATGCTAGAGGGCCAATCATTGACTCCCACCACCGAGGATATATATTTTTTGATCGATCTCTCTAGGATAGGGGAATTAGTTAACCTGAGGACTTTCCCTCCAAGACCACACAATATAGAGGACTACATTAGCATGTACTGCAAGGCTGGCTTTGAGAAAGTAGGCTCTCAGGTTCCAATTCAGAAGATAGAAAGCCTCAACCTATGGAAGTGAAACTCATGGTGTTCTTGAGAGACGAAAGAGAAGAGTTAATAATATTTTTAGAACATTTTGCAGAAAGAAAACTATGTTCTACAACTGAAAAAAAAAATGGCTTTTTAACTTTGAAGGTGAAAACTTTTCAAAATATAGACCAAGATCCTAAAATGTAATTTTTCCTAAATGCGTTTTTGTTTAAAATGCAATGCAAACTACTAGAAATTTCAAGGAATAAACCTACAAGGAACTTTGGAATTGGAACTCTTTTCTTTT
>JASDQU010684673.1:68830-80211 GCA_032191745.1 Picea mariana
TACAAGTTCTTGATGCCTCACGGGGAGGACACCATCCCCAATTGGAGCTAGATGTTAGCACTAAAATTATGATGTAAAATTTTCCTACTTTCCCCAAAGTTTTTTTGAGTTACTCTGTTCCCGAATAATTTTTTGTGTCCAAGAGGAAAAATTACAAGCTCAAAATATTTTGTTATGATGAAATTATATAAATTCAATAGTGGATTTGACAAATTATTTAAAAGAGTCGCTACCAGAAGTTTGAACTTTAGGTAGCGAAATTGGTGATCTTTCAAAGATTTTGAGATGCTGAAATTCTAAACATTCATTAGTGGATTTGTCAAATTATTTAAAAGAGTCACTACTGTTATACATTATTTTGGTCACTCTGATGATGACTTTACAAGAATGTAATCAGGTCCTCAAAACCATCTTTTGCCTAAGAAATGTGACTGCTTTCCTCCCTTGCAAGACTAATTTTTAGAAGGATGTCGTAGGCTACCCATAGTGTACAGTGCAGAAATCCATGATTTCCACAGGTTTCTCTATAGTTGGCCTGCGGGATTTCTCCAAGCTGCTATGTAGGTAGGGTGCGACAACTTTTAAAAGCCAAAAGGGGAAAGAGGTTCAAGAAGTTTCTAGAAGGGGAATCTTTTGGAATGTGAGGTGGAATCTGTATGGTTACGATCCTACTGGCTTCTCTGATTTGGTGGGATCATCCTGATCCCTTTAACGACTTCAGCTTCTCCTATATAATAATGGGCTTCTCATGGAAAAGGTTAAGCACAGTTAAGAAAAGTTGAGCAAAGGATTGCTGGAAGAATAGGCTGGAGATTGTGTGAAGAATATTATTTCAGTTGATACTTGAGGTCTACATTTTCCCATCAAGCTTTTGAAGATCATCTTCATGCAAATCTCGGAACAAGTATATGTGTGTGTTGGAATGAAGGGCCACTAAAAGGGAACTTGCAACATCAAGGCATTTAAATTGTATCTTCTACTTTTATTCAATATAATACAGTGGCATGTTTCTTTCCCATAAAATTATTCTTATTTTATTACATGACTCCTTGATCATATGTTTAAGTTTTCATTGAATCTATCATAGCTGCTTTCACTTCGGTTGGTTTGTGTCATTGCAGATTTGGTCTCACAAGAGCACTGGAGCGAAGTGAGAAAAACAAAGATATAAGGAAGCAATCTCAAAGGTAAGTCATCAATTTCTTATTTGACACTTAGATCAATGATTGTAACTTAGGGAAAGCGACATGTCCTATCCTATTTTGTTCTAGATCTAGGTGGATCTAGGGAGATTAGTTTATGTCTGCATTTACTGATTTATCATATAACAAAATTGGTGACTCCGCTAGGGATGTTCCCTTGGGGGGGGACACTAGGTTGAACGTTTGAATCCAAAATGGGATTGGAAGAACCGAGGTATGACTGGCTTGAGCTAGGGGGTAAAAAAGAGCTAACTTGAGGTTGTTTCCCCCCAGATGATTGTGGATTTCCTTGAATAAGAAGATTCCAATACTGGGCTAGTGATCCGGGGATGTTATGTTTATATTGTGGATTATATCCTCTGAGCGGGGTTTTTCCCCTGGGCAAGGATGACGCCCCAGTTTGGGTTTGACCCCCAAATTGAATTTCCCCCCCCGGGTTATACTATCCCCCAATAGGAATTTGATAACTAGAAGTGAATAACGGAGTAGAACTTCCAAAGGTGGTAGAGCCACTGGGTCCAAATCCTCCTATAAAAGGTGGATAAGACCCTCCAGAGAGGAACTGGGATGGTGTCAGAATGGAACCGAAAGCAACATTATACCCAAGAGGAGTAAAGACTCCAGAAGCTCCGGAGGGACTTGGGTAGGAATGGGGATAGAAGCATTCAAATCATTATACCCAAGAGGGAGTGACAGGATTTGTCTAGACGAAAGCAGTGTGCCAATAGGAGGTTGGCTAGCCACCGTATTCCTGATGGGAATAATCGTAGTGTTTGGGACCATTATGGAATGGGTCTGTTGAAGAGGGATAGTTGAGCTAGGACCAGCCTCTGAACCAGTGAAGAAATAGAAATTTGTACTATTTAAGTGATCTAAAGGTATCGTAAATGTAGTAGATGTCTCAGGTGGTTCATAAACAACAGGTATCTCGACTTCTGCCTCCGAGCTGGGAGGGTTCCACCTAGAAGTCAGAGTTTGAGATATGTCAATGGTCCAAAAGGGATCCTCATTTTTGAGGCCGGAAAGGATTCCAGTTGGTATTCCAGAAGTGTCAACAACAAGTTCTCCAGACGAGTTCAGTTGGAGAATAGGTCTCTCGTATCCAGGAGGTAAGCAGAAAGCGTCCAAAGAATCGGAAATGATTCGAAAACTTTCTAAAGAGTCAGTTCTATCTTCTTGTGAAGGTATGTGGTCTTGGATTTCACTCTATTGAGAAGAGTCCTCTGGTGGATTAGGAAGCAAGGGTTGAGAAACTTCCATATCTTCCGGAGGCAGTCCTTGCATCCTACACAAATGATGTGGAGGGTAAAAAAGTGCCCCACGACGAGATAGCCACGTCAAAAAGTAAATATCTTCGATGTCCAAGGAGAGAACATGAACACCCACATGAAATACTTTTTGGTTCACGTCCCACCTGTCGACCAAGTAATCTAATAGTCTCAGTTGGGCTCTCATTCCCTAGATCTTGAAGAAATTTAACAAGCCACACTATCGAAGAGCATTAACGGTGCCTGAATCATTCAAAGCCATGGATCCATCATCCTCATGCTCTTGTTCTCTCCACTCCAACATTTTGGCAATCAAACACCTGCATGGAGATGAGAGAAGACAATTAGCAACTTTAATCATCATTTTTTGAATTCTTTTTGGTCCAACACATGCATTTCTTTTTGGGTTTTCGACCTCCGCAACCAGACTTCAGTTACAGTGCGATATTTCCATAGGTGAGCCATTGGGCACCTGCGAAAATTCTTGATTTCCGTAGGTCCCGATACTAGTCACCTGCGATAGCCCCAGTGCATGCCTACTGGCCCAAATACTCACCCAAAAAACATCTTTTAAGCACTAAAAATGAATTTCAATCATTCAAAAGGAAGAGGATGAAGAGCTTACTGTCTTGATGGAGATCGTTCGCCAAATGGTTGCCTGTTCTCCTCACAATCAAAAGCCAATGTAAGGGGTGAAAAAGGGGTTTTTAGACAAGTTCTTGACCAAATGCAAATGAAATGGTAAAAGGAACTCTTACTCTTATTTATTTCACCTTTTACCTTTTTCATAATATTTTATGTTATATAAATGTATTTGGATATAAACCCTCAAGTCTAATAGTCTCGTGAGTGTCTTGTTTCTTCCAGGAAGAAGACTAGGGTCCTAATTAACAGAGTATGGATGTTTGTTCCATAATTTTTTTTCTATTCGTTACACATATCAATACTTTTTAGGTTTTTTCTAAAACCACGAGTTCACTCTTCGTTCGTTCTCGTGCTCGAAAATTTATGAGAACGCAACTGAGTATAATTTTGTCATCTTTTCCTATTCGCCATGGTAACATGAAAAGAGACACACATTGAGTATCATTTAAGCTCTTTTCACACTCCATAAAAATGAAAATATTTCTGAGCGACCAGGTTCTTTTCACGCTCATAAAAGTTTTTGAATAAAACGTTCGATGGGCGATAGTTTATCACTTTTTCGGTCCTGTTGAACTATTTTACGAAAAAATAACTGCGAGAGTTATCTTTAAGTGTTTTTCAGACTCTATAAACATGAAAAAAACCTCGATTTTTCTATCTTTGGACTTGTTAAATAAACATCGAAAGACCCACATGGGACCAAACCACTCCTTCTTAGGGTTCATTAAAAATACTCTGAGGGACTCGTCTGAAGGATGAGCTTACATTACAAGCATATCCTCCTCAAGCTTGTGTAAAAATAAAGAGGTACTCGCCATAAATGGTGGGGAAAAATTTGGGAAAGAAATGTTTCTCTGTATCCGTGTCAATGGCAGTACTAGTCGCTCTTGAACATGACACCCTCTTTTCATCATTTGAATCCGGGTTGGGAAATCCATTTGTCTCTCATCTGACTTTCTACAAGTTTACATCTTGGGTCGTCTTTGAGTCAATGCTGCCAAGACTGTCGTCATGTCATACATATGTTCAAGAGCAGTCTGAATAAGCCCTCTCTTGAGTCGGCCATATGCAGTTGTCAATTCTTACCATATCAGCCTTCCCTGTGTTAGTTTCAAATCATATTCATGTTTTACTCTATCCTAAATCTGTTACTTATTTTGTGTCATTAATGGAGGATAAATCAAGGCTCTCCTGTGACGAGTCTCTTCCTATCGAATTCAACTCATTGTCCAGGGATGAGATTTAGTAATCGTTTAGTACCTTAGAGCCTGCATGCCCTAATGGTAGGTTTCTTCGCTCTTGACAGTGGATTCACATCATTGGTCCCTGATCAAAAGATTCCACCGAATGTTCAACTTCAACTCATTTATTCACATTCGTTGGATTGTACTATAGTACCTTGGGAGTCATTGACATCAATGGTGATTTACTTCACCCTTGTTAACGGTTTTCATTAATGACCAATAATTAAACGGTTTATGACCATGTTTGACTCCGACACCTATAATCACATGGATAGATTCGTACTTATGGACGACGGGTTTGAAGACCCTGGATCTCATCATTCATGGTCCAGGGTGCGATGGAATATTGATGATTTGTATTGACACATAGATCCACTTTGTATGTCTCGTGGCTATGGTTGCATCCGAATTTTTCTCATACATAGATCCATAGTGTATTCCTGGTGGCTATGTAACATTTTGATGACATGGATCCACAATATATTATTAGTGGCCATGACTTACACTTATGAGTTCAATAATTTGTAGTCTGAATATGGGAATGCCTACTTTAAATATGGTATCGTATTGTGCAGATGCTTGTTTGTTTGAAGGTTCCCGATTGGTGCGTTCTTTGTTCCCGACACACACACACGTATTTTACAAAGTATTTAGGGCGTCATAAGTTTTGACCTCATACTTTGGGGGGCATTCTGTTACACATTATTTTGGTCACTTTGATGATGACTTTACAAGCATGTAATCAGGCCCTCAAAATCATCTTTTTCCTGAGAAAAGTGACTTATTTCCTCCCCTGCAAGACTACTTTTTAGAAGGACACCATAGGCTACCCATAGTGTACAGTGCGGAAATCCATGATTTCCGCAGGCTGCTCTATAGATGGCCTACGAGATTTCCGCAGGATGCTATGTAGGCAGGGTGCGGCAGCGTTTGAAAGCCAAAAGAGGAAAGATGTTCAAGAAGTTTCTAGAAGGGGAATCTTCTGGAATGTGAGGTGGCGTCCGTATGGTTACAATCCTACTGACTTCTCTAATTTGGTGGGATCATCCTCATCCCTTTAACCACTTCAGCTTCTCCTATATAATAATGGGTTTCTCATGGAAAAGGTTAAGCACAGTTAAGCAAAGTTGAGAAAAGGATTGCTAGAAGAATAGGCTGGAGATTGTGTGAAGAATATTATTTCAGTTGATACTTGAGGTTTACATTTGCCCATCAAGCTTTTGAACATCATCTTCATGCAAATCTCGGAACAAGTATATGTGTGTGTTGGAACGAAGGACCACTAAAAGGGAACTTGCGACATCAAGGCATTTCGGTTGTATCTTCTACTTTTATTCAATATAATACAGTGACATGTTTCTTTCCCATAAAATTATTCTTATTTTATTACATGATTCCTTGATCATATGTTTAAGTTTTCATTGAATATATCATAGTTTCTTTCACTTCGGTTGGTTTGTGTCATTGCAAATTTGGTCTCACAAGAGCACCGGAGCGAAGCGGGAACAAAAAAGATATAAGGAAGCGATCTGAAAGGTAAGTCATCAATTCCTTCTTTGACACTTAGATCAATGATTGTAACTTAGGGAAAGCATCATGTCTTGTATTGTTTTTTTCTAGATCCAGGTGGATCTATGGAGATTAGTTTATGTCCGCATTTACCAATTTATCCTATAACAACTACCAGAAGTTTGAACTTTAGGTAGTGAAATTGGTGATATTTCCAAAGGGTGCACTACCTAAAGCTCTGCATTAAGGTTTGGAGGTTATAAAGGTCAGGTTATTGTCATGAAAATGTATGCCAATTCATGAAAATGTATGCCAAAGATCGTTAAGTAAGATCAATGGTTTATAACAACTACCAAAAGTTCGAACTTTAGATAGTGAAAATGGTGATCTTTCCAAAGGGTGCACTACCTAAAGCTCTGCATTAAGGTTTGGAGGTTATAAAGGTCAGGTTATTGTCATGAAAATGTATGCCAAAGATCGTTAAGTAAGATCAATGGAAAATGTATGCCAAAGATCGTTAAGTAAGATCAATGGTTTGAAAATGTATGCCAAAGATCGTTAAGTAAGATCAATGGTTTTGTTCTGTAGAAATATTGGGTCTATGTTCAACTAGCCCAATCTCCATGTTATATTCCATCCTATTCTATTAATTAAAATGCCCACAAACGGATTTCCAAGGAAAAATAACAAGGAGTATAGGTTAGGCACTATGCATCAAGTAACATTCCACACACCTGGATATATATACAGTTTAAATCTTATTTACCTTCTGCATGTGGGATAAAGTCTCATACACAAAAAAACAAAAAGTGCCCAACGTTTGAGCACCGAACTCATCAAGTCTCAAGAATGACCAAGGGAAGGAGTGCCAAGGTAAGTCCAAGTGTCGATGCAAAAAACAAAATGCACCACCAAACTTCCAAATGTCAAGGATGAGAGCTCATGGCCCAAAATCTCCCATGTGTTACTTTTTGTTCAAAATATTGCCTTGTCTGTGGGGCTTCTCCTATCATCCTACTTGTATTGTGGTTATCGAAAGAAAGGATCAAGAACATTAGTTCTTGAACTAGAAGGTTCCCATGCGGAAGTAGAGAGAGCTCATGGGTCTATAGTCATTGCATTAATCGTTGATGAATGTCACATAAATGATTGTATACAGACATTATTATATATTTATACATGTTTCATGTGAGATATTTCCACAATATGGAAAACAAAAATGCGTCAGCAAGTGCCAAAGCATGCACCAAGTAAATATTATAAGTATGCCCATGTGTCAAGGCAAGTGCCCACCAGAGTGCCCATGAATTCAATATATTGTGTACAATGCGTCGAAGGTTCAAGTTTGCATTAATGAGGGTGATCGTGATTGTATTTTATAGTTTCCAATTTGCATATTTTTTGGCATACATACAGCTGCAAGCGGAGGGGCAGTTCGTCATTGATTTCTAAGTTATCATTTACATAATGCATACAAATTATATAGAGTCCATTTGAATTTGCAATTGGGCCAAAAAATTTAATATTCCTCTGGATGCAAGACGAAGAGTTCATAAAAGAGATAAGGACAAATCGACATACTACATTGATTACGGGTCCAAAATGGTTAAAAACAAACCACTCTTATCTCAACCCAAAAATATTCGATACTTTTGATCGTTGTGGTGTTCTACACTATCACAAGTATGATGAAAATGAAATTTAATACTTGCACCTTTTTCAATCATTTGACTTCTCACTTATAAATCCATTTGCAAAATTTGGTTTCTTGGTAGAGGGTTCTGAATTTAAAAAAGTTTGGAAAAAATTTCATGTGCATGAATAGATTATAAGCTTTGTAAAAATGTTCTCCATAGCGTGATTTTTGTTTCTAGCATGAGTTTTGATCTCTCCAAAAATCCTTATCTTCATCAATCAAGCATCAATTCCAGATTACATGGAGAAATAATAGCATTAGATCTTTACCCATCATTTCTGAGCCATCATTACTAGTGAGAGTTTTTTTTTTCGGTAAATCAACTCTAGATTGAAAATAGAGGATCAAAATCAATATTAAATCAATCAAAACATTTCTAGGCCAACAGTGGTCGAAAAACAATTTCATTTGTTCCAAATTCGATGGAGGAAAATTAGGTAGTTCCTAATATTTTTCCACAAATAAGAGATTCCATTTATTTTTGGTTTAGTCATAGTTGTTATTCCCTAATAAAAACCGATATATTGTAATATTCTATAAATTACAGGATTTTGAATGTAGTAGAGAGGTTGTACCTAGGGGGTTTGGTCATAGGTATTATGAATTTGGTCTTAAAGTCATATCTTTTGTATTTGGGAAAAATCATACTTATGCATATGTTACATTATTGAACCATATTTGTGCACTTGATTTAACACATGTGTTCCTATGTCCTATCATACTCCTTTCCTTCTTACTTAAATGAAATGGTTTTGATGAAGCATTCATTAATATTATGTGTTTTATGGATTCTTTAGCAGTAAATCATTTGTTGTAATTTCCCATATCTCACAAGTTTCATTTATGTATTTGTATTTGTAATTGGAAAGCATTTCTGATTATTGTATCTTCATTATTGTGATTGTATTGATTGAGCAGCATGTGAGATTAATATATTCATATATATGTGTTTCTCATTTTTTCCCTCTTTCACCCTTTTATCCTAAGTGTCCGAGAATTAAATTCACTTACCTTCATTCCATGGATGTATTGTATTAGCTTGTGAGTTTCCTTTGATCTTATATCTCAGTCTCATTCTACCTGATCCACCATCCCAACCAAACAAAAAATTATATTTCAAGATGTGCTAGGCATAGTTCTAATGAAGTCTTATAACATTTCTAGAACTAACATATTTTGTCGATGTTACCGGGGAGAGGAGAAACAAAGTTATCTTCCCTAGGTATACAACAACGATTAGTTCTATTTCTTGACAGTGAAAAAGAAATAGACACAAAATTTGACTGCATATCATTCACCTAGCGACTCCATGACTAAAGAATCCATTGACAACTCCATTGTTCCATAATGTCAAATTTATTTGATACTAGGATGAATTATATAATATTTATGAGGTTTGTCTCCTTTGATTTTTCAAATATACATGGCTTTCCCAATCCTATCCCTGACATGGATGAATGGGAAATTTCTCTTCCAAGGTTTAGAGGAGAAGATGAAGAAATTATAGATCAACATTTGTTACATTTTCATGAATGCATGAATCATATGGTTATTGTTCATGAGAATGTTTTGATGAATATGTTTAGATATTATTTGTAAGTAAAAACTCTAGAATGGTGTAAATCTTTGCCTTCTTCTAGCATCTCTTCATTGAAGGAATTTCATACTTCATTTCATTTTCATTATAGAATATATTTTCCTGATGATATTCTATTTGAACATTGCTGCAAAGAATTTGAATCGTATGTTCAACATAAACTAGATGTTTCTTCTAGTAGTGTGGATAAAAGAAGATTTACTATTGAAGAAACAAAGAAATATTTTCATGATCTTAGTTCTGGTCTGATTCATGAATATTACCAAGATGAAAAATTCTTTCCTCCTTACATGTTAATCAAAATGAGAATTGATATTTTTTTTATTCTCTTGAAATTGATGAAAGTATATCATTGCTTTTCAATCTTCCACATTTTAAATCTTCTAAAGAATTTTCTGCTCAAGAAAATTATCAAATGTTTCAAGAGGATTTTGTTGTCTTCGATTACTATGAAGCATATGATACATATGGTTTGTATAAAGGCATACAAGAATAACATAGTTTTATTGATGAAGCAACCTTCACACAACAACAACCTAGCCTTTTAAACCAGGTGGAGTTCTGTCATGTTCTCCAAGATCCAATAATAGCTTGGATGGAATATTATATTTTGAGTGTCCCAAATGTTGCAGATTTTATCCTGACATCAATTTGGAGCTGTGAGTATGGGTTGTACATGGAATGTTTGTTGCACATGTTACCTTCTTTTTGTTCTTTCAACTACATTCCATAAGGTATGCTAATTAATCAATTTCTCATTTGGATACATTGGAAATTCGATTACACATGATCAAGAAATGTTTTAGCTAATTAGAGTAGGAGAATAAGTTTTCTTTTCTAAGAATTTGGTTTGCAGTAGACTAGTTGAATAAAGAATCCATAGCCCAATGGAAAAGCATTGGTGGATATTCAAGTCATTTTCTTTTCATATTGATGGTTTGGTTTCAGTTTACTTTAGCTAGCATGAGTAGTTTTGGTTTGCAAGAATGGTTTTAGAGTAGGGTTCAAGAATCCAAATGAGGAGGAATAGGGTCCATAAGTTCTTTATGCCTCACAGACAGGACATCATTCCCAGTTGGAGCTAGATGTTAGCACTAAAATTGTAATGTAAAATTTTCCTAATTTCTCCAAAGTCTTGTTGAGTTACTCTGTTACAGAAGAATTTTTTCTCTCAAAGAGGAAAAGTTACGTGCTCAAAATATTTTGAGTTGTTGAAGCTATAAACATTCAATAGAGAATTTGTCGAATTCTTTAAAAGAGTCGCTACCAGAATTTTGAACTTTAAGTAGTGAAATTGGCGATCTTTATAAAGGGAACGCTACCAAAAGATCTACATTAAGGTTTTGAGGTTATAAAGTTCAATTTATTTTCATGAAAAAGTATGCCCAATATCATTAAGTAAGATCAATGGTTTCATTCTATTCTGCAAAAATATTGGGTCTATGTTCAACTAGCCCAATCTCCATGTTACATGCCACCCTATTCTATCAAGTAAAGCACCCACACATGGAACACCAAGGAAGAGTAATGAGGAGTATAGGATATGCACTATGCATCAAAGGGAATCCCACACACCTTTTGATTAATTGGGTTGGTTTTCATTGATGTCAACCTTTGAAGCAAGTCCGGTAGAAACTTTTGGTATCCCCAACAATATGGTTAAGGGAATTAAGTTTGTTTGAGGTAGAAAGCTATGAATATCAATGTATTTGCAGTTAATATTATTCTACATGGATAATACATGTCATGCCATTTCTGGTGATATGTGGAACGTCACAAAACTCCTCGCGGTTAGAGATTTGCATCCTTGTGAACTTGGAGAACCCTCATGCGTTATATAGAAGCCCCTAGAAGGTCAAAGAGGTCAATTTATTCTACAAATTCCTAGAAGAAGTTTACTAATCAAAGTGGTTGTAACTAGGAGTTAATCTTGAGTTAAGTTGTTGCAAAAAGAAAATAAATTAGTTGCAACTATAAGTCATGAGTTTACTATTTGTGGATAAAGTGGTTGTAAGTGGACAAAGTGGTTAGAAGTGGGTTAACCCTAAAAGAAGGAAGTCAGGTAAAGTTAGTTAGAAGGTAACCCCTTGAGGAAGCACCTATTGAGCACATTGAATATCTATTATTTGTGAAAAGTTTATTCTAGGTACTCATTGATACATTTGAATTACTAGAAAAAAACCCTAGTTTTTTAGGTGTACACGGGATGTAGTGGAGGAA